>JH720076.1:190883-249417 GCA_000231845.2 Tetrahymena malaccensis 436 | reverse complement strand
GCTTTCGTTAGTATTTTAGTTGTGTTGTGATGAGTAAGTAAAGAAATTCGTTAATTTGTATTTGGTTAGTAAGTAAATAAGTAAATAAGCAAGTTAGTAAATGACAAACATGTTGATATTATTAAATGATAAATAAATCAAAAGATTAGTTTATTTCATTTATTAATCATCAATTCGTCATTTATTCATAATTAAAATATTAGAAAATATAACTATGAAATTATTAATAATTATATTATCTTCAAAAATGATTAATTTATAGATATATAAAATTAACAAACTTTTAGCTTAATTTTTTTAATATATTATATAAAATAAAATATTACCAATCTTATTTTATATTTTTAAAATTATAGAAACAAAATAAATAAATACTAAATTAAGAGGGGATCTTAAATTAATAATGATTTATAAATTAGAGAGTTTACAGTAGAATAATTTCAATTAAATTTTTAAATGATTACTCTAAATCTATTACAACGATTTGGAATTCTTTAATTTTATGCAAGTCTTTCATAGTAGAGATTTTTATTTCTTTGATTTCTTATTTCTAGTTTAAGAGATTTTGTGATAATATTTTTTACATCTCTTACGATTTCGTCACAAACAAGTCTTTATTTGATTCTACTATATCAGTAAGAGAAGCTCTATTTACTCTATCCCAAACAGTTAAGAGTTGAATAAATTTATATAATACTGTATTTTCCTTAATATTTATTTTTTATTGATTGAGAGGCTATTTATTTGATGTCAAATTAGTAAAAGCTAATATGTCTATCTCATTCAAAATCAAATAATTATCAATCAAACATAGTAATAAACCAACTGAGTAAGAATCAGACTAAAATAATAAAAATTTAATTTACTTTATAAATTTAAAAATTAATTACTTTTTTAGAATAAATCTTATTTTCATGATCTTTTTTAGTTATAATTTCAGGTGCTGCATATTTCCAATTACCTATATCCTATGATGATTATTAAATCAATTGATAATAGTTTATTATTAAAAAACTTACATCTAAAATTTCGATAGATTCTGAATTATTTTCAAGTTAAGCTGATAATCCAAAATCGCCTAAAAATTATAAAAATTAAATTTATTAAAGTAATAAAAAAGGCATTAAATACATAGCTTGATTTCAGGTTGATTACCATCAACACAAACTAAGAAATTCTCAGGTTTAATATCTCTATGAATTATACTAAACCAATGAATGTAATTAACAGAATCTATTAATTGACGAGCAATAATTAGTTTCTAATCATCACTAAATTCTCCTTCTTTTTTTTACCTTTCAAGATATTCTTGTAGCGAACCTATTTTTTAAATAAATAGTATGATGAAATTATGATACATAAAATAACAATATGATATAAAAATAGCTAATTTTTACAAATTAATATGTAATTTAAATCTTAAAGGGAAATATATTATCCTTAATTTGATTTATTAGGTAATTGTGGTAAACATTAAATTAAAACTTAAGAATTTACATGAGCACTTTTCTAATTCAAAGACAATATATTTTTCTGGTGCAGTAGCTCTTTCTATGATATAACTATCATATAATTAGACTACTAATGGTGTTTTCAATTACTTCATAATGCTGATTTCGTTTTAAATTTGATTTTCATTATCTATCTTTTGAATTTTTAGAACTATTTCTTTATTGTTAAATTCAATTTTTTTTGTTGCTAATATCATTCCATAGCTTCCAAAATTAAGAATTTAGAAGTTATTTGCGTATTTATTAACTTCATATAGATTCTATAGTAGCTTAGATAATATTTCCACATTTGTAAACTACTTATTAGAGTCATTTTTCTTGATTTTAGAATCTATCTTATCAAGTAATTGCTTTGCTTCTTCCCCAAATTACTTTTTATTATTATAAAAATTGAATTTAAAAGATTAAAATAAATAATTTTTTATATAAAATAGAAATATTAATTATAATAATTTTACCTTATTTTTTTGAAGTTCATTTATTCCATCTAAAATGTTTTAAGCTTATTAAGGAATTTATTCCTATAATTTAAAAAGTGATAATATAAATTGTTAGGTTTAATAATCATTTAATAATTTTATTCAGTGTAGATAAAAATATTATTAATATACAATTTTAAATATATTTTTAATTTAAAAAATAAAGTAATTTAATTAAACTAGTTCTACTATGCTAGATTAACAATATATTAATATATGGATTTATATTATATAATAAAAAAGTGAGATTCTTTAAATTATAATAAATTAATTAATTATTTTAATTTAACTAAAATTTTGAAAAACTTGAAAATAACTTAGAAATGTATTTAATACTTTTAATATCATTGAAGTGAGAACGAATTTAAGCGGTTTTCCATGAAGTTAAATAAGCTCAGAAAGTAAATCTCCTGCACTTTTCCTTTCCAAGTAATGTGATTTTAAGCAAGTTTATGCTATTTTGTAAATGTTAGATTTCCTATTTATCTAATATTTTGAAGCTATTCCTTTTCCTTCATAAATCTCTGCTTTTGTGCTAATATCAATCCAGTTTTCATTCAGCTTATCGAGATTATCTAGCTCAAGTAATACTATTCCTAGCGAATATAAATCAGACTATTTAAAAATTTAAATGAATTTATAATTTAAATTTAAATTTAAAGAACTTTAAATTAAAAACCTAAATTCTGGATTATCCTAATTCTACTTCTGGAGCGAAATAGGCATCAGTTCCTTTCTATAAATTAAGATAAATTTAAATTCATTTTAAAATAATATTTTATATTTACTTTAGATTGATAGAAACTTTTAGATTTTGTTACTGCAGAAGCAAAACCTAAATCACCTTGATGTTTAATAAATTTTTAATTTGATAAAAAATTTAGTAAGGATAAAAATTATTTACAGAGTTTGATGGTAAACCCAAGAGTTTTTGAAGGGCAAACTAGGTAATTCTGAGGTTTAATGTCTCTGTGCATGATGTTTTTGACATGAAGGTTATTCAATCCTTCTAGCATTTGAATAGCTAATATTTCCTTAACTTCTTAAGGAGGTAGCTATGACTTTCTAAAGAAATCGAAAAGCTGTTTTAGATTCTCTTTTAATAAAGTAAATAAAAATTAACGTTTAATATAGATTAAAGGAGAATATTTAAATTTATTTTTTTTAAAATTCTATTACAATTCGATTATATGATAAAAAAATTGTTAGTAAATTAATGTTTATTAATTAAAATCCTATCAATTAATTAATATAAATTGAATTTGATTTATTCAAATTTAGTTTCTATTAAATAGGATATTAATAAGAAAATTTTTAAAAACTAAATTAATTTTTATTTAATAATTAAATTTATTTATTAAATAATTTAAAATTTTGATGATTAAATATTTGAATAATTAAATAAAACTAAATTAAAAAATTAATTAATTAAATTTAACAATCAAATACTTTAATAAATTTAATTAATTTCAATTAAAAAAAAAATTAAATAATTCCCTAAATTAAATTTATATTTTTGAAATAAAATATAAAATTTTGATTAATTAATTTTCTAGAAGGTTTAATTAAGAAATCTTCAAAAATTAAATGATAATTAATCTAAAATACCTTAACTGTCTTAATTGTGGGTAATTAATTACAAAAATTATTAAAAATTAATAAAATTAAATAATTTCTATTATATTTTCCAAATTAATTAAATTCGCTTTCAGCAAATCTATTTTTTTCTTGAAAGTTAATCAAACCCAAAAAAGACTTAGAAAAAAAAAATGAAAATGCATAATTTTAAAATGGCAGTATATCAACTATAATATACGCAAAAAAAAAACAAAAACTTATCTTGCTTTATAAGCTTTTTAGGCATGCTTAAAAATTTGGGGGAGCGCAAAAAAAAAATTGATGAAATATGTTAGATGTTTACACTCGCAAAGCTCCATTTCCATCACAAAATATGACTTCTCTTTTGTTTAGATTACTATTTCATTACCATCTTAATCATCATCTACCTCTTCTTCCATTAAATAGAAACAATCATAGACATTTACCAGATAATCAGATTAACTAAATTTCTGAAGCATTTCGTATTCTTTTTTCAAAGATTCGATGCCATTCTAGTCCTCTTTGTTAGAGCTGGTTAAGAACTTAAGGGCAACAATGCGATTTTTTTGAGTGTTTTTAGCCCTCAAGATTAGAGCATAAGCACCGCTGCTTAAGTACTCAAAATTTGAGAAATAATTTTTCTAATTGAACATAAATTTGATTATATCTCTCAAACTAGACTTTTGAATCTGGCATTCTTTAGGGATTTTTTCTGAGATAGTTTTCACTAACTAGTTTTGTAATGCTTTAGACATTTGGCTATTGATTAACGCTAGGCGATTAGGGGGTTTACTGGGTTACTAACTTACTAAGAGTAGGCTGAGGGGGTTTGCTTTTTTACTAAAAACAGTAGTTTTTATTTAGATGTGAAATTTATTTATGCAAAAGTGGTTTTGATTTGTCTGTTTATAGTGATTGATATAAGGTAATTTGATTAATTTAGATGATAAGATAAGATCCTATCAAGAAGAGTTTTTTAATTAAATTTCAAATATACTAACAACTTTTAAATATTATCGTTAAATTTTTAAATATTAAATTATATATAATATTATATTATTTATAATAGCTTAATTTAAAATAATATTATGATGATATCTATTTAAATAAATTATCTTTATTTGACAAAAACTTTATTATTATTAAAGAAATAGTTAGTAAATTTTTAAATAAAATAATTCTATTTTATTTTATGATTGTTGATATGTGTAAAATATATAAAATTTTAATTATTTTAGTTTCGCTAATATAAAATTAATTTACATGCTAATAGTAAAATTTAAAAAAATAAAACAACATTAATAAAAAAATGATGTTAGTAGCTCAAACAAACTCAAATATATCAATAAAGATTTTAACTCATTAATAAATATATTGCTTTAAGGTAATCTATTTATTAATATTATTAGCTTAGCCTAGGTAATAAAGACAAACTAAGGTTTATTAGCTAAATACCTGCATAGTTGAATTCGCTACTTTCTATTCTTTATCTTTTTTGATTACTTTAAAGAAGCAAAATTTCAGGTTAAATTTCAAAAGTTGAGTTAATTATAATTAATTGATTAACTCTTTTATTAATTTTGAATTTTTTTAGATAGCTAGAATTCATTAGGAAAAAGACTGAATTAATTTTTTAATATACTAATATCTTTTGCATGTGTGTTTTTCCTCTTGCGAAGCCGTCAAAAATCTTAATACAATCTATGAATATTCTTTCACATTTGCTTTTTAATATTATAGAATAAATCTATTCTAAAGCATTCAATATTATGTATGATCTCTCTTTAGTTACTTTATTTTTAATAGAAATCTTATGTAAATTTTTATAAATATAACTAGCATTTACTTTGTTTTAAAACTATTTTATTTCAGCATTTAAGATATATCAATATTAGATCTACATAATTTTTGAGGCTAATTAAAGTACTATGTTCATCATGCTTTATAGATCAGCACTAATTTACATGATAATAAATTTATGGAGAGTAAAATACCTCAATATAAAATAATTTTTAATCAAATATGAGTATTCGCTTTTCTAATACTTATTGCAAATATAATTATAGAAGTAAAGATAACAAGATGTGTTAATCAATATAAAAAAAAGCACAATTTCATATTAATAGTCCAATTTAACCATATTTTATATGTATATACTTATTATTTATAATAATCACCACTTTTTAATAAATATTTATTAAAGCTATTAATAATTAGCATATTTTAACCTTAGCTATTTTAAACAGTAATATTAGCACTATTATTAAATTTTATAAATAAAATTATAAAATGATAAAAAAAGACCATTTATTTTTTTATTAATTATTTTAAATAGAAAATAAATCTACTTTAAATATTTTAGTTAAAAAGAATTTTATTAATAATAATTCTAATAAATCTCCAAATTAAAATTTATTAATTTTAAATAAAAAAAATAAATTTCTATTTTTGTAAAATAAATAGCCTTAAATATGGAAAATAAATTAAATATTTAAAATAAAAAATTATTTTGCATATTTTACAATCAATAAAATTATTTATTAAAAAATATTAAAGTAAAACCTTGCTGATTTATATAAATTTATTATTTATTTATTTTTAAGCATATAATCAAAATGATTATCAAAATCAAATTTATTTTGCTTAATATAAAAAAAAATACTGAAATAAGCTTTTATATAGTTTTACAGATATTCTTAAACTGAATGAGGTAGAGCTGGTTTTATTGAAAGAATTATAAAGCATATTAAAGATATTTAAAGAAGCTACTGATTTAATTGAAAAGCAAGATTATTGTATTTGATTAGTCATACTTGTAGTAGTACAAATTTTAGTATATTTATAGACAAATAAAGAAATACTATTAAATGAATTTAAAAGAAGAATTAAAGCTTAATATTTATAAAAGATTTTAAGATAAATCAAAAGTGAAAACCCAGTATTAAAAAATATGTTTAGAATAAAGTAAATATCATTATATATCTACAATGTTAAGTCTAAGATTTCGTTTAAAGGATAATCAAATTAATTAAAATAAAAACAGAGAAACTAGTTAAAAATAGAATATAAAGTAATATTATTGAAGTAAAACATAATTAATTATTTCCAATAATAAAGATTATAATTAATATTATAAAATGAAATATATTAATTTTAAAATCTTTTCATCAAAGTTGTTAATTTAAATTTTATTAAATCAAATAGTCAATTTTTTTTTTACTTTAAAATAACCCCACCTAAGGCAACAAAAATTTTTAGCTATTTTAAATTTTTATTTAATTATTGGAAATAGACCGATATTTAAAACTAATATTAAAACAACACTATGTTATATTAATATAATATTAATAAAGTTATCATTCTTCCTTTTTAGTTAACTCTAATTGATCATATTGATAAATTAAATGTTTTTATTTTAATTTATTGATTATATTTTATAAGTACTTTTGCATATTTAATAAAAATTATTGATTATTTTAGTAAATTTAATAATATACTCTTAAGCTCTAATTTAACCTATTAAATTAATTCTCAACTAATTTATTTAAAAAAAAATATAATATATAGCTGCCATTAATAAAAATTTATAATTCCTTCTTAATACAATACATATTTTGGTTAAAAATTAGTAAAAATAAAACTAATACTAAAAAATAAAAGAAATAAGAAAACACCATAAAAAGAAAAAACACCCTATTTATTATAAAATTAAAGAAGCCAAAATTAAAAATAAAACAAACTAAATGATATAAATATTTAATTAAAGCTGTTATAAATATTCACACAAACTATTATTTACCATCAAGTAAACATTTATGCGTTTGAGTAATAATTATTCTATCTATTTATTAATTTTTTCTAAAATTTAAAAAAGGAGAAGTATTTTATAATCTTAAAAAAATTAATTTTCCTAAATTTGATTGATTTGATTTAATTTTAAAGAAATAAGATTAATTATATTGTTAGACTTTATTATTTTGTGTTTGTAGAATTATATCTAATCCATATTAAATAATTAGTGTGCTTAAAATCCTTATTTATTCATCTATACTTTAATATCTTAATAATGTTTTAACAAAATATAAAATAAATTAGTGGTGGTATCTCTTTTATTTTTATTGAATCTGTATTACATATTTTTATTTTAAAATAATATGATTTAATAATACAAATTCTTATAACAAAATTTGAAACAGAAACTATTTTATTAACTTATTTTTGAAAATTTAATTGATCTATATATCTGATTACTAATTATTTAATTAAGTTTGTGTCATTAAATTATTGTTTCTGATTTTAAATGCTTTTTTTGAATTTAAATTTGTTTATACTTCAAAATAAAGTAATATTTTTTAAATTAGGTTTTTTTGCAAAATTCATTTGGTATTAAGAGTAATAAATATTCAATTAATCAAATTATATTTTAATATTTTTAAAATTAAAAAGCAGATTTTGTTAAAAAAAATATTTTACATCAAATTTAATTAACAATATATTTTATCTGATTTCGTATTTATTTAATTATCAAAATTATAAAATTGTTTTTCTGATAGAAATTTCTTGTAAGTAAAAATTAAAAGAAAAAATTCAATTTAATTTATTTCACCTGCTTACAAAGCAATCAAAAATTATATCAAGTTTAATAAGCAATAAATTTTATCTGATTTCGCATTTATTTAATTATCAAAATTATAAAATTGTATTTCTGATAGAAAGTTTTTATAAGTAAAATATAAAAGAAAAAATTCAATTTAATTTATTTAAATGCTTACAAAGCAATCAAAAGTTAATCATTAAAAAAAAATATTATTGTTATTCAAATTTTAATAGGTAAATTTATTTTTGATCAAAAATGAGTAAATTTAATAAAAAACTTAATCTTTTGTTTCTTACTTTTATATTAAAATCCTCTATTCTAAAGATTAATAGTGTAAAACCTCATAAATATGGGCATAAAAAGGAACTTTTTATTATGCTTGGCAGTAATATTGTAGGGTATTTTACTCAGTTAATTTTATTCAAACGAGCCTGGTTTTAATATTTGAGGAATTACATGTTGTATAATAAATATTTTTTCAATGTATTTTAATAGAAAATAATTATTTAGTAAATATCATATCTTAATTGATCAAATTTTGTACGATTTCTAGTATTATTTTCCTTAAAATATGGTAAATTATTTTGGTTTTTTTTACAATGAATACTTTTGCACTAATAAATTAGTGGATTCTATTGAATGGTACTAATTAAAAAGTAAAATCAGTATCATTATAAATATATGTACTATATGTTTATGAATGAATTAGAGTTTATTAAAAATAATATAAATTTTAAAAATATATGCACAAAATATTACGAATATTTTAAAATTATCAAATAAATAATAGATAAAGAATATATTATTCTTTGATTAGCTAATTTAATACATTTTCAAATTTAATGGATAAAGTTAATAACAGAATATGTTTAACATAAAATCAAACTAACAAAAATAAGAGGGAAATTACATAGCTAAAATAGACAATATTAATTGAATTTTTCAAGCAATTGAGAAATTCATTTTTAAATTTTTGAACAGTCGGATCATTAACAGTGCAATTTTAATCAACGCAAGAATTAGATTTTTTCTAATCATAATTATTTTAGATACCACAATTATCTGTACACTTTCCTAAAGATTTAAGGTCAGTTAAACAGGCAGTATCTCCTTTTTAGCAAACTTAACCATTATTAGCTTAGTTCATAAGATCCTTTTAGCACTAATAAGAGCTATTAGCAGCATTTACTTGTACTACCAAAATTATAGCAAATAAGATGATAATTATTTTCATAGTTACTTATTTTATACTTTTAAGCTTTAATTATCTGAAATAATTTATTATTAAAGTTATGCAAACTTTATCAATACTTTAATGGATAGATAGATATATAAAAAATTAATTAGTATGAGAGTGACCAAATTTTTGTTTTATTAAATTAGACATTTTAGATAATTCATAGATCTTTAATTTATTTATTGCTTTTATTAAATTTGATAAAAAATTTGATCAAAAAATGAACAAAATTAAATTTAATTTTTAGTTTTATTCGCAAAGAAATTAAACTAAATAAAATTAAATATACATGCTAGATTTTTCAAACATTCGAATTATAAATACATATAAACCAATTTCTTAATTTTTAAAAACTTGAAATTAGTTTGTTAAGATTTTAAATAAAATTAAAAAATTTTGTATTATAAAGGATATAAAATTGTATAGTATGAGTATCAATAAAGTTTTATTCAATTAAATTACACGTTTCAGTTAATTCAGAAATAGTTTTAATTAAATGATTTTATTTTATTTGATCAAAAATATAAAAATATGGCAAATTAAATAAGTAATTTTATATATTATAAAAGTGGTTAAATAAAATCAAAAAAATATGCTAGATGATTCAAAAATTGCAATTTAGATTAGCAGAAAGATTAAATATTAAAATCTTTATTAATCAAATCCATCCCCCTCCAGCTTTTTCATTTTTTGTACATTTTAAGATTTAATATTTATTAGAATAATAATAAAATTAGTATTTTAACTTCAATAATATAATCAATTTAATTATAAATATTGTATATATTAATTTTAAGTTGTATCTGAGTGCTTCTAAATATGCTAGTATTTCTATTCTATCACCAATTAAATTTGAACTAAATAATAAAAATTATTTTTAAACAATAAAAATAAGATAAGGAAAATAATTTTGTTGGTTTTGCTGAACTTATTAAACAAAAAAAGAATGTTTGATTTATTTGATTTGAATAAAATCAAAGCAATAGTCTATAAAAATATATTTAAAGCTATTAAATTTACCCTAGTAATACATATAGTTTAGAAAGTTAAGGAAAATAAGACAATCCTTGAATTAAATTTGATAAATCTTGCTATATAATAAAGTTATTGCTTCAACTAAATAATAAAATATTTAAAACAATAAATTTATTTTTATTAAAAATAAGCATTTAAATAATAATAAAATTTAATGATATGAATTTTACAGTATACTAATAAATAGTTCTGATAGGTTTTTGCATTTTCCTAAGCTCTATTCGATATTTAAACATCTATTAGAATCAATCATATTCTCACTTTAATCATTAAAATCATTAAAGTTATCTTTTTGGGTAAATAAAAAAATAAATTTTAAAATTAATTATCAATAAATTATTAAATCAGCAAATTCTACTCTAATATTAGTGATAAGTATTAAATTTTAGCATATAATATTAAAGATTCACAGAAATCAGATACTCCCTTTGATTTAATAATTGTATTAATTTTTTAATTAAAAAAAATAACATATTTATAAGTAAATACTAACCTCAATAATAATACTAAAAAGAATATAATATATTTTTTTATAAATTTTTTTAAATACTTAAAAAATTAGAAAATATAACTCATGATTTAACTAAAGTAATAATCATATTGATTGCTATTTTTCAATGTAAAAAATACATTTTTTAATATAGAGAATTAATCAAATTATTTAAATTAAGTCCCACCAAATTTTGAAAAAATATAGAGCTTTTTACCTAAGATTCAAGGTTAAAATAATAAAATAATCATTTCATCAATACCTAAGAAATAAATTCAATTTACTGAAACTAATATTTTAGAAAAGAGCTAAAAAAGCAGTTCAACTATTATTGCTCATTGAGCTAAATCTTTTGATTAATTTTACTTCTTTAACAGTTTTATAATAAAATTAACTGCCAAAATAATTTAAAATATAAAAAACATAAAATTTGCTGAATTATAAGCTCTAAATTTGAAATATTTTAGCAATTTACTAAAGAAGAACATAAACTCTCCAGACCTTCATCTTAAATATAATTATTTCTTTTTTGAATAAAAAATATTATGCATAAAACTATGTATCATAAAAATAACGTATTTTATGTAAATTTATTTTCAAATTATTAATATTTGTGCAGAAATTTAAGCTATCTCCTAAATAAGTGGTATACTTAACTGAATTCTAAGCTTATTAAATTTAATTTGACTAAGTTTGTTTAGAGATTATTTTTTGGAAATAAAAGAACAAAAAACAATAAAAATGTTTAAAATAGTAGAATTAAATAAATAATAAGAAATTAGCTCTAATTAGTTATTGATTATTGATAGGTTAAAATATTTTTATAATGTAGCACTAAAAAATTTAAGCTATTCATCATTAAACATATTTTCACTAACTAATTATATATAAAAAATATGAAATTAACAAATTAAAAACATTTTAAATTTAATTAAAGAAAATTAACAAATTTTTAATTGTTGTTTAAATAAATATTTTCATTTTTAAATTTAACTTTTATAAATTATGTAATAGATTTATTTTCTAAGCATCTAAAATGTTTTTTTTTAAATCTATTATAAAATACATTTATAAAAATCTTTTCTTAAAATTTAAACATTAAAGTTTTATTATCCACTAATTTATTCCAAAAATACTTTTAGAAAATAATTTATTAGATTTTATTGAAAATTGAAATAATTCAAATATTTTTATAATTTTTTACTTGTTTAAATAAATTAGAATATTAATTGATAAGAAATTGTTAGATTTAAGATTTTTTTAATTAGATCTTCATATAGTATTTATTTTTTATATTTATTATTAAGAAAGTGGGGGATTTGAAAGTAAATACTTAACTTCATCTTAATTGAATAATGTTGTTTTAGAAATTATTAATTAATCAATTTATCAAAAAAATTGTTAATCAGTAAGATTTATTAAAAAAGATAAATAAATACTTTGGAGTTAAAAAAAATAAACAATAAAAACTAAAAATAAAATTATTTTAGTTAAAATAAATTACATAAAAAGTCTTAGAAAATATTGAAATTTCATTTTTTGTGAGCAAATCTTAACAACTTTAGCAGAAAAATATCAGGTAAATATGAGTAACGAAAATCTTTCTTAGCATTAAAATTTCAATCAAAAAGATTTTGATGATATTCTTATTCGAGAAATAACAATAAAAAAATCTTCATAGAAATTTGTGAAACAATTTTTAAAGAATTTGCAATAATCAAATTAATCTATTTGTGAAGTTTGCGAAAATACAAAAAAATAGGTCATTTTGAATGAAAAAAAAGATTTATAATAAGTAAACTAAGAAAATCATGAAAAAAATACCAAAAAATCTCAAGAAAATCAAATAAAAATATTACATGATGAGGTTATCCAACAGTAAAATGATTAATTAAATGTCTTAAACTATCATATAGAAAAATAACCAGATAATTAGTAATAGTAGAAAGATTGCATTTTTAGTGAGCAAATCTAAACAACTTTAGTAGAAAAATAACAGGTAAACATCAGTAATGAAAATATTTAATATTCAAAAAATTTCAATCAAAAAGATTTTGATGATATTCTTATTCGTGAAATAACCATAAAAAAATCTTCATGGAAATATGTAAAACAATTTTTAAAGAATTTGTAATAACCAAATTAATGTATTCATGAAGTTAGCTAAAATACAAAAAAATTTACCAGTTTTAATAAAAACAAAGATTTGCAATAAATTATATAAGAAAACAATCAAAAAACTCATAAATAATCAAAAGAAAATGAAATACAAAAATCTCATGTGGAGATAATATACAAGTAAAATGACTAATTAAACGTCTAAAACTGTCAAATATAAATATAGCTAGATAATTAATAATAGTAGGAAGAGATAAATATTTCTGCCGGCTTAGTTTAAGGATAACACAAAGATACACTAAAAAATACAGATGAGATGCACAAAAACATACGAAAAACAACTGACTGTACTTTTTAAGATAACTAGTCAAGTAAATATACTAAAAATAACCATATTGAATGCAGTGACTTAGAGAGTAAAATTATATTTACTAAAGAGGAGTGGAATATTTAAATTTTTGAAGAGCGAAATATTAACTCTCATCTTAGTTAAAACTTCAAAAACAACTAAGATTAAATATTTCAGGAATTGTAAAAAAAAAGATATTATTTGCTTAATAAGTTAAACTTAAACTAAAATGAAGAGGTATTTGAAGGATATTAGCCTAGTAAGTAAATCAGCAGTAATGGAGTTTGTAGTCTATATTACTTTGTTGTGATCCATGATTTGAATGAGAAAGATTTCAATTAGAAAATGTAAAAAATTGCTTAATTAAAAGTAAATAACATTAATTTTTTGGTTGATTAAATTGAAGTAACTTAAAGCACAAAAATATTAGTTTTATAAAGGTAATATGAATTTTATGTAGATAACTAGGTAATTGATTTTTTACCATAAGATTTTAGAGTTTGTTGGAATAAGTAATTATTTAACTTTCTTAATCAAGAATTAGATTAACATTTTAAAAATGATACTGAAAGAGCTCTATTAAATTCTTATAAGGATGTAGAAAATTCTATTATAAAAGCTTTGCAGTAGAAAAATTACTATCTAATGAGATACATAAATAAAGGAGGAGAAGGCATTGTATTTGATGGATACAGAGAATTTCCTCCAAGAGTTTTTACAGATTTTATTTTTAAAATTTATCTTGATTGTAAATAGAGTGAAATTGAAGAAGAAATTAAAATCATGAATTTATTTGAATTTAAAGGAAATGTGATAAAACTAGAAGATAATATTAGACTAATTAATAGTGATATAAGTATCCTAGTCTTGGAAAAATGCTAATTTAGTTTATTAGATTAATTATAAATGTTTTCAAAGCAAAAAAGTTATCCTTTTTTGATGTTAATTTAAATGATATTTGATTTGTTGGATGGGTTAATGTAATTTAGAATATATAAAATAGTGCACTTAGATATTAAGCCTTCTAATATTTTATTTTCTCCATCTGGAAACTATATTTACACTGATTTTGGTGTGTCAATAGTAAAATAACAGAATAAAGATACACCCATTTCAGGATTAACTTAAAAATATGCCTCACCTGAATAAAAACTGGGAAATCCTAAAATTGATTATAAATCTGATACTTACTCTTTAGGGAAGACTTTTAAAGATGCTATAAATATTTATAAATAAATTAATTAAAGCAAAAATGAGTTCGTAGATTATTTTGAAAAAGTAGTTGATGAAAAAATGATTCAAGAGAATTGTGAAAATAGAGAAGATTGCATAAAAATTCATGAATTACTAATTTTAAAGTTAATAGAATTAAATTACTAAGAGTTTTTGTAAACTTATTTAAAAAAAATAGAAACATTTTAGGATTTATACTTATATGGTTAAAATAAAGATATTACCTATTTTTTAGAATTGAACCTTTATTATCATTTAATTGCTTTAAGAATTTTAAAAGATAATTATTATAAAAATATAGATAAAGATTCTAATTATTTGCAAAATTAATTGAAAGATATTGCCTCTTAACATAATAAAGTTGGTTTATGCTATTAAAACTTAAGTAAATACTAATTAGCTATTAAATATTTACTAAAATCTCTTGAAATCAGATAATTAATATTTTATGGTTATCATCCTGAAATAGCTTAATCCCTTAATGATGTTGGATATTGCTATATTAGTATGGGAGATTATTAGGAAGGCTTAAAATTTCTTTTAGAGTGTTTATAAATGAGGAAATAGCTATTTATTACAAATAATTAGGATTTAGCAATCACTTTAAATAATTTAGGTACTGCTTATGAAAGAATTGAGTAAGATTAAATTTCTTTAAAATATCAGCTAGAATCACTTTTAATGATAAGGAGTGTATTTAAAGGAGACCACAAATATATTTCAAGTTCTCTAAATGACTGCGGAAATAGTTATATTTCATTATATAACTATGAAAAAGCATTTATAAAGTATAACTAATCACTTAAAATGAATACAAATTTATTCAAACAAATTCATCCTTATATAGGAATTAATAATTATAATATTGGGAGTTATTACATTAGATTATAAGATTACGAAAATAGCTTGAAACATTATTAAAAATGTTTAGAAATATATTAAAATATTTTTGGAAATTAACATGATATTATTGCAGTAACATTACATTAAATAGGAAATATATATTATTAATTTGATTTCTATGATAAAGCATTAAAAAACTTTGAGGAAAGTTATTAAATAGCTCTTAAAGTTTATGATGAAAATCATATTTTTCTAACTAAATGTATGCATTAAATTTGTTTGATTAATTATGATTATTTTGATAAAATAGAGGGAGAAAAATAAATAAAATCAACAATTGATAAAATAATTTAATAAATTAAAATAAAAAGCAATGATTATGAACTTCTTGATATTTTAGGTGATTTATTTTATAAATTAGGGGAATATGAAAATTCATTAAAATAAAATAATTAATCTCTTGAAATCAAATAAAAAATATATTCGAAGTTTAGCATAGATATTGCTTTTACTCTTAAGAAAATAGGGTCAATTTATTCTAAATTTGATTCACTAAAAAAAGGTTTAAAATATAGCTTAGAATCTTTAGAAATAGCTAAATAAGTATTTAAAAATAATAATCCTGAAATAATTGATTTCTATTTATAAGTTGGAGATATTAAAAGAGATCTTAGTAAAAATGATGATGTTTAGATATATCACTTGAAAGCTTTAGAATTAGCTAGGAAAAAATATAATTAAAGTAAGTATTTAATGGCATAAATTTTATTTAAAATAGGTTTTGAATATAAAGATTATAATTAAGGATAATTATCAATTTAGTATTTTATAGAATCGTTAGAAGAATTTAAAACATTATTTAAAGAAAGCAATATTAATACTGCCAAAAATTTATTTTAAATTGGAATAGTGTATTTTGAATACTAAGATTTTTAAAATGCCCTTAAGTATTTTTTAGAGTATAGAGATATGAGATAATAACTCAATTATATATAATATGATGATAATTATTTTGAATCACTTGAATTTATTGTAAAATGCTATTAATTTATCAATGATCCTATATTAGCCTATAAGACTTCTTTAGAAAATTTTTAATTAAGTAAAAAATATAATAGAAATAAAGATTAAATTCAAGAATCTTTGTATTTATTTGTAAAAAATTGCAATGATATAGAAAATTATAATTAGGCTTTGGTTTTTAGAATTGAACACCTGTAAAAAAATGACTACTATTATGAAAATTTATTAAGGATAGGAGCTCTTTATGAATTAATTGGAGATTTTACTATATCTATTGAGTACTATAAATAAATAATTAAATATTAAAAATTATATAATGATAACGAGATTTAAAATTTGTTTATTTAAAATTAAGCAGAATGTAATGACTAATTTCAATCATATAAAAAAGCAATAAAATAATTGGATGATTACGAGATTTAGTATTTGAGTATTCTAAATCTAGCAGAATGTTATAAATAATTTAAATCATATAAAAAAGCATTAAAATAATTTTTAAAATTATATAATTTGGTAAAAGATGAACATTTAGAAGAATCAATAATTTAATAAATACTAAATGAAATAATATATTGTTATTCAAAGCTTCAAGATGAAAAGTCATCCTAATTTTACATCAAATAACTAAATGAAATAGATTTAAATACAAATTTTGAACTAAAATGGTAGACTTAATATTTTTGATATTTACTAAAATTTATAATTCTTAAAAAGAAAAATTTGTTATATATACATTTATTCTGAATATTTAGGATATGTTAAAAAATAGATTTAATAATTTATAAATAATTAATGAAAGATAACTAAAGAATGAGTAGGTATATTTTGTATTCAAACAGTAGTTATTCTTTTATAAAAAGAATTTTATAACTATATTTAATAAATTATATCATTTTTTTATTTAATTTTAAGCAAAACACATAAAAAGTTAAGTAATTATTAGATTATTGACTCCACTCTAAGCTTTTAGAGTAGATGATTTATTAGAATGTGTCCATACTATGAAGTTTTTAGTATTAAACTAAATATTATAAAAATAAATAATTACTATAAGTGCAAAAATGTTCATTCTTATTCGTTTTTACAATTTTTAAAAAATATTTATTTTAAATATGATTTTTATTTTATTTCTTTTTATTTTAACAATCTTATTTTATTTTATTAATTTGCTATATTTACTAAAGCTTTTTTTCTTCTATCAATCATTCATTTGATTATTTTTAAATTTATTATTTATTATCAATTTATTTTTTGTCAATTTTTCTAGTTAAAGTAATTTGTTTGTTATATTAAAATATATACTTTCATTTATTTAATATTATTAAAATTTTCTCATTTGAAATAAATTTATCTTCATTTAATCCGAAAAATTTTTCAAAATTTATTTTTTTCAAAAAAAATGACATGTTATAACTTTACACGGTATATATTTTTTTAAATATTTAATTTATTGAATTTAAAGCTTTCTAAAAACACTCAAATCAAGCTGTTTTAAGCTTATTTAGCTTTATTTAATATGTAAATTATATTAACTACATTTAGCCTTTTGTAAATTAAAAAGGCATTTCACTCTAATTGGGCGCCTCACATTTCGCCAATATTTATATTTAATTTCAAATTTCAAAAATATTTTACCATTTATGCAATTAACGCAACATTCTACATGTAACAAATATGAAAATAATGGTAATTTTGTATTACATTCTACTCTAAATAAAAAAAATTTGTTTTAATCGACTGCATACAAATCAAGGAACAAATAGGAATTTCGTAGATTGATTAAATCAATATATAAAAAACATAAATTTTTTTGCCTCTTTTGTTAATTCCAACGTTTGCACAAATCCATTATTTAATAAATATACATTTATGATAATAATACTATGTATGCATTTACAATATTTTTGTACTTAATGTCTCTTTTAATCACCTATAAGTACATTAATTTTCCCAAATAAATTATGTTATTTTATCCAATAAAGCTAATTTAAAACCATGATTCAATAAGCTTTGTTGTTTGTTATGTTTTATGTAAATTTTTTCATGGTAAAGCACAAATTTGCTTAAAACATTTTTTTGATACAAAATCAATTTTCTTGATTGATTTCAATTTAATAAAAAGAGAGAAAAAATAAATTTTTGCCTTATAGCTAATGAATTTCTGAAATAAATTAAAGGAATCATCTTTATAAAAAGTAATTTCTTAGGTGACAATAAACTAAATTTTGAATATATAAACTTTTATATTTTGGCTCAAGGCAATTTTATTCCTTTCAAAAAATTATATTATCCAAAAAATGATTGCATTCTTTTATAGGATAGAGCACTCAGTCATCGTTCTCGAGAGACCTCAAACTTTTTTGAAAATAATTGTATTAAATATTTTAATAAAAAACTAAGGAGCCCAAATATGAACCAAATCGAGTTAATCTGGGTTCACATGAAATAGGTTTTAAAAAAAATATTGATATCCAATTAAATAAAAAAAGAGAAAAATTGCATTACATACTCTAATAATAAGCTATAATAAATAATTGATCATTGTGGTGAATATATCTTTTGATTTTGTATCTTTTATATGTGTATCATTAAATTAAAAAATTTTCATTGAAATTCAAAACCATTTTTTACATCAAACAAAGTTAACCGAAATCAAAATTTAATAAAAAGCATAGATTCAGATAGAAAATTTCTTCTTCTTTAAGACTATTATATATCTAACTTTTTTTTGACAATAGTTTGAAAAAATATATTAAATTTCCATTTGTTTTATGATTCATGATGGATAACAAAAAAAATATAATTTATCATTTTTATTCCTTATTTTGTAATAAATTTGTTATGTGTAATAAAATTAAGAATTATTTTTTGAAATTAATAAATCAATTAATTAATTATTTAAATTAGCAAGAAAATTTATAAAAAATACAAATGACTTATTTTATTTTTATTAAGCTAAATTACTATATATATTTTTTTATATTATTTATATAATTAATCGTTTTTATTAAAATTTAATTTAATCGCAATTGTATAATTAAACTGTTAAATATGTAAAAACTTAAGTTTTTATATAATACATAAATAAATACAGTTTTAATTTAGTGGTGTAATCACCAAAAATATTTACAGAGGTGAACTAATCTTTTTTGTTTCAAACACTTAGCCTTTATTTTCAATACTTATGACTCTTCAATTTCATTAGCACTTACAAAATATTTAAAATAAAATCAAACATTAAAATTAACCATAAAAAAAAAATAAAATTAATCTCATGAATTAAGTTTCAAAGAGCTAATAATCTATTTTTACGTTAGAAAAAGTTTCAAAATTATGAGGTTAGTGCAATTTGCTAAAGCAGAACATAAGGCTAAAGCACCCTGTATACCAATTTAATTGTTTCTGTTTAATTATAATTTGTGAAAAAGAAATTTTTTAAGAAATCAAATATATTAAAAAATAATGTCTTATCAAAGAACCATTTCAAAATTAAAAAATTAGCTTAAATAAATTAAGAAATTAAAAAAATTAAATAGAAAATTTCAAATAAAAATTGTCTGTACATCATATTAATATCAATTGTATTTTAAATCCTATTAACACACAGACTATTTTTCTTTACTCTTTAATTTAAGTGCCTGAATATAGGAAGGTTAAGTAAATTGATTTTGATAGGATGGGATTTAAATATTATCAAAAGCAAGCTTTGAAAAAATTTATTTGAAAATGCAAATATGAGAAAATTTAATTTAATGTTGAGAATTATGTTTTTTTTCAGGAAATAAATAAAATAATTAATTAGCATTTCAATTTAACGACCTCCAAAAATTCATTTATTAATAAAATGATATATTTTGTATTTATGTTTTCATTTAAATTTAATATTAATACTGCAATTAATTTAAATTTAAACAGCTAATATATATTTTTGATCATGGTTATTATTTTAGTTTAGATCATTTTAGGTTTTTATTTTAGGAAAGTATATAGGCATTAATTAAAATTAAAATACAGTAAGTGTCTACAGGATTTCATATAATTATAAAAAGCCAATATATTAATTAGTACTATCTTTATGCTTTAGATTTGATTTTGCATAAAAAAATTCACAATTTAAAATAAATAAATTATTTTTACTCTAGATGAATTGACAAATTTTTGAGACTAATAGAATTAGCTAAACCAGAGCCTAAAGCTTAAGCACTTTCATCACCAATCTAATTCCTTCTTTTTAATATATCAACAAAATATAAATTTGAGGGATGGAAAAGTTAATGAAGAAATTAATATAAAAAATAAGAAATTTACAATTAAAGGAAAGATAAAAACTAAAAATGATATAAAATAGCTAGAAAATATAAACTATCTCAATAAAAAATCTAAGTTAATAAACAAATAATTGAATAAAGTTTTTTTGATTTATTTTGATATTCAAAATAGAAACAAAAAAATTTTTAATTTTTTACTAAAGGTAAAGTGATAAATTCTATAGATTAGTGATTTTTGCTAATTCATGACATAGAGTCGATGTACCCTTTGTGCCAATTTAATTCCATCTTTATAATTATTAAGAAAAAAATTGTTTAAGAAAATTATGGAAAGTGATAAATAAATAATCAAGCTAAAGAAATTAAAATAAAAAATTAGTTGGATTAAAAAATAACCAAATAAAACCTAATTAATTAAATAAAGAAATTATTAGAAATTTATAGTTTTATGCTAATTTTTTATTAAAATTCTAGCAATTAAACATAAATAAGATATATTTACCCAAGATCAAGTGTCAAACTTGTAAGGTGTTTGTAATTTGCTAAAACATAACCTAAGGATGATGTTCCCTCATCACCAATTTCATTAGAACTTTTAAAATTGAAAGAAAATATTATTATTAAGAAATAAAAAAATCAAAGATAAAATAAATAAAAATAAAAATGAAATGAAATGATTATGAAATTAAATTAAATTTATCAAAAAACCAATAAATCAAATAATATAATTCAAACAATAAAGATTATTATCATTTTGAATTAATTTTATATTAATTTAAATAAATTGCATTTACCGAAGACCAAGAGCTAGATTTGTATGATTATCACATTTTGCTAAAGCAAAACCTAAGGCTGATGCACCAATTGGACCAATTTTATTAGAACTTTTTAAAATTTGATGCATATTTAAATCATAATTTGTCAAAAAAATAATCTTAAAAGGATATAAACAATTCTAATAAAATATTAAAATGTAATTAAAAAGAAACAAAAACTAAATAATAAAGGAGTAATACAGCTTCATTATATTAATTTTATTTATTTTTAAATCTAAAAAATGATTTACCCAAAATCAAGTGTTAAGTCTGTAAGATTAATGCAATTTATCAAAGCTTAACATAAGGCTGATGAACCCTCCGAACATATTTAGTTATTACTTTTAATATCATGAAAACACAATTTATTAAGAAGCAGAAATACTGAAAAGATGAAATAAATAAACAAAATTAAAGTTAAAAATTAAAAAATAAGTTAAATTACTGAAGGATAAAACAAAAGTGATATTAATCAAATATAAATTTAAAAAATTATGAAAATATATTTAAAATATTTATAAAAATATCAAATTTAAAATAAAATAGTGCTTTTACCGAAGATCTAGAGTCAAATCTGTGAGATCCAAGCAATTTGCTAAAGCAGAACTTAATGCCAAAGAGCCAAGTTAACCGATTTAATTGTAACTTGTTAAAATTAGAAGAAAAACATTTAGTAAATTAGAACAAAAAAATTAATGAAAAAGAAAAAATTAATTATTTGTGAAATTAAAAAAATTGAAAAAGAAATAAATTAAATAATAAATAGAATAGGTTTTATTAAGTGCGATTATGTATGTATGTATTGTAAGAATTCACATTAAAAATGAAATAAGATATTTTACCTGAGACTAAGTGTCAAATTTTTTAGATTAACACATTTAACTAAAACAGAGCCTAAGGCTGATGTACCTTTATCACCAACTTAGTTAGAACTTTTAAAATTTTAAATAAGTAAAATAAATGAGAAGGAGAAGATTGATTATGAAAAATAAGAAATTTATTAACAAAGTAAAAGTTAATAAAAATAAATTAAATCAGTTAAGAAATAAAAATATTTAAACTAACAAAGAAATAAATAAAATAAAAAGCTAGTGAATGAATAATCAATTATTTAATACATTTTTATTTGTTAAAAATAATACAAATATAAAATTGATAAACGTTTTTACCCAAGATTTATTGTTAAATTTGTGAGATTAGTGCAAAATTCTAAAGCAGAGCTTAAAGCTTATGCTTCCTTAACACCAATTTAGTTAAAACTTATAATATTTTAAAAATTTAATAAAGAGGAAATAAATTAATAATATATTAAAAGAAGAAAAAAAATAGAGCAAAATTTAAGAAAAATGAGATAAATAATAACTTAGATCATAACTATAATTTAAAAATAATAATTTAGTTAAAATGATAAAAAGGTGAAAAAACAATATAATTATAATAAAATTTACTTTAGATCAATATGAAGATTATTATGAGATTAAAGGTTGGAGCTTAAAAACTTTTCAGATAAAAATAGATTTACATAGTAATTAAGTAAAAAATGAATAGTTACATCTTCTAGATTACTAAATTATTTTTTCTGAAATATCATTTTTTTCTCTCTTAATAATATTGAAAAATGTTACAAACTAAATTTAAATTCTTATTAAGATTAATTTTTTTAAATAAATAATTGTACTATTATATAGCGGGTGTCCTAAAAATAATTATATATAATTTATATATCTATTTGTATCATAATCATAATAATACATAATAAATATTAAGTTTATTTTTTGTTCACCCTCTAAATTCTTTGAATAACTCAAATCGAATAATTTTATTTTATAAATATCTTTAATACCATTAATATTTACTTTTTTTAAATTGTATTTGTTTGTGCTCTTTATAATTAAATTCTATAAATTTCTGATAATTTAGATAAATTTGTAACCTAATATTCTTCATAAAAAAAATAAATGATATAATAGAATAAATATTTTAAAAAGCTGGAAGATGTAATTATTTATTTTTTAATTAATTACTCTTTAACTTTATTTTTATAATAAAAAAAGTTTTTAAATTCTTCACTTTAGACTCATAATAGTCTCCATATTCATCTCAGGTAAACTAGATAAATTTTTATTAATCTAATTTTTTTATATTTATTTATTAAGCTTAATTTATTTTTTTTAAATACTTTTAAATGCATTTTTTCTCTTTATTCAAATATACTATTTTTAATCTAAAGCATTTCATTTTTCATTTTACTTTAATTATTAATTTATTCTAACTATTTAATATTGTTTCTTTAACTTTCTTTTTAAGTGAATTATTATATTTATTTTATCAATATTTAAAAAGTAATAGTTAAATTTAAGATGAAGATGCATCAAGTTTAGGTTCAGCTTTAGCAAATTGTTCTAAACTCTCAAGTTTGGAACTTATTCTCTAGTAAAAATAGTTTTTAATTTAGATATTGAGACTTTAGTGATTTATTTGCTTTTATTTTTCAATTTTTATTTTCATAATAAATTTTTTACTTAATATTTCATTTTTTTTTCTAGCTAACCTACTAACTAAAATATTCATTATACTTTTTTAAATATTTAAAAAGATCTAATCAAATTGGTCCCAAAGGTGTGTCTGGATTAGGTTCTGCTTTAGCAAAATGCACTATTCTCTCAAATTTGACAATTAATCTCATGTAAAGAAATTTATCTTTTTTTGTTGCGATGCTTTTTATTAAAATTAAAGTTAAACAAAAAAGCTTTTTCTTTATTTATTTGCTTTGTTTATCTGCTTTTTGATTCTGATTATCTTCATTTAATTTAACTCAACTTTGCTTTTTTTATATTGATTTATTATTTATTTTTCATGACATAACATAATATGCTTTTTCATCAATTTCCCTATTTACAAACAAACTAATAAAAAAATATTTTTTTTAAATATTAAAAAAGTTTCAATAAAATCGGCGAAGAAGGCATATCAATCTTAGGATCTGCTTTGGCAAAGTGCACTAAACTTTAAAATCTGACACTTAATCTTTTGTAAAAATAATTTATATCTTTTGGATTGAGATATATTTTAATTAAAACCTTTATTTATTTATCAGCTTTTTATTTAATTTATTTATTTTTAATTATACTTCTTTTAAATTTAATTTATTTCTAATTTAAAAACTTTTCTATCATGCTTTGTTAATGAATTTCTTATTATTTCATATATTTTTCAACCAATTGATAAATAGAGGTAATTAAATTAGTGATAAAGGTGTAATAGGTTTAAACTCTGCATTAAAAAACTGCACTAATATCACAAATTTATCACTTGATCTTAGGTAAACACAATTTATTTCTTTTCTAATTGCTATATTTTAACTTTTAAATAAGTTTAAAACTAAAAATCATTTTATATTAATTTTTTTATTTTTTTGTACTTTTATTTTTCAACTCATTTTTAAGTATTTTCTAATTTTTTCATCTTTACTTGTTATAAAATCATTATATATTTTTTAATACATAAAAGTTATAATTAAATTGGTTATTAAGGTTCGTCAGGCTTAGGTTTAGGTTTCGAAAAATGCCCTAATCTCTCAAATTTGACACTTAATCTCAGGTAAAATAGTTTACTTGATTCAAATTATATGTCTTTTTATAAAAAGTGAATTTATAGTAGTAAAATAGCTATTAAATTCAGATTTTTTTATTTTATTTAGCCAATTTTAAAATATCAAAATGATTTTATTATTTTTTTTTACGAATTTCTTATCATTTTTTTTTATTCCTTTATCCTTTTAGTTTAATTTATTTATTTTATTCAATATTTAAAAAGATCTAATCAAATTGGCAAAATTGGTGTATCAGATTTATGTTCTGCTTTAGTAAAAAATAAGAATCTCTCAAATCTAACACTAAATCTTATGTAACAACATTTTATTTCTTTTGAATAGACGATAGTTTTTTTAATAAAAATTAATTTAAAATCTTATATAACATATAAAAGCAATCTAATTTCATTCAAAATATATTGTGCCCTTTCTTATCTATTTAGGTTTTTTTAAAAAATTTACTTGCTTTTTATTGATTTTTGGGATTTTTGTGGGAGAGACGGCCTTTTTTACTATATATATAATAAATTAAATTTTTAATTATAAATTCTATTCTAAAATAGCAAATTTAAATTTAAATATTTATTTGCCAAATGATCTTGTAAAATATAGATAGATATTCATATCAAAATGACTAGATTTTAAAAAGGCATTTAGCTATACTTTCTCTACATTTACAGATTAAATTTTTAATCAAAGATAAGTCTTTCATAATTTAATTTTGATGAAACGAGATTGCTTTTATATTATATATTTAGTATTTTTGCTTTTTGATTCTAAACATTTTTTTATTTTTAATTTAAATGAAATTTATTTTTAACTTTAACTTTTAAAAATTACTTAATTTCTACGATTTCATTAATTTCTTCATTTGTCCTTCTAACTAGCTAACTAATCAATTAAGCTTATTATCTTTAATATTTAAAAAGATCTAATAAAATTGGTGATCAAGGAGCTATAAACTTAGGCTCTGCTTTAGCCAAATGCACAAATATGGTAAATTTGGAACTTATCCTTTAGTAAAAATAGTTTGTTTATTGTTTAGAGTGATATTTTGTATCACAAAATAAATTTCAATTAAAAAAATTCTTTTTTTTTATTTATTTTCTTTTCTTCATTTTTTTTAATTTAAGCTATTTTTAATATTTAACTTTTTCTTTGATAATTTATTAATTAATTTCTTTAATATTATCTTTTTTAATGTGCCATAAAGAAATAATTTCTTAATTATTTAAAAAGGATTAACTAAATTGGTGATTAAGGTGCATCAGTTTTAGCTTCTAATTTAGCAAAATGTGCTAAACTCTCTAATTTGACACTTGATCTTGGGTAAAAATAGCTTCTTTCTTTTAAGTTATTTTTTTTAATCTAAAAAATAATTTAAAACAATAAAAGTCTTTTTACTTTTTTGATTAATTTCCTGTTTGATCTGCTTGTTTGTATTTTTTCAAATTAACTCATTTTTCATTTCAATAATTGATTTTCTTGTTTATTAACTCCTTATTATTTCATATTTATTTATATATACTTTCATCAATTTTGAAAAAGTGGCAATTAAATTGGTGAAGAGGGTGGATCAGGCTTAGGTTCTGCCTTAACAAAATTTACCCACCTCTCAAATTTGACACTTGATTTACTGTAAAAATAGTTTATTTCATTTTTATTTTGATATTTTTTTAAATTAAAATTATATTTATTTATTCTTTACCTTGTTTGTTAATTTATTAATTTCTTATCATTTCAATATTTTTTTGATATTTGTTTCTCACCAACTAGCAGATAATATTAATCTTCTTCACTATTTAAAAAGTAATAATTAAATTGGGGATGAAGGTGCTTTAGGATTAGGCTCTGGTTTAGCAAGTTTAACTAAAATCTCAAATTTGGCACTTAATCTTATGTAAATATAAAAATTAATTCAAAATATTAAAATTCTTTATTTGTTAAAATTTTTATCACTTATTTGCTTTGTTTGTGTTTTTTTTTTACACTAATTTTTCATTTTCAACTTTAATTTCATAGCTAATTAATTAATTAACTAATTTTTTTCTCATTTTTTCTAAATATCTAATTAAATTATCTTTAACATAAAAAAGGTCCAATAAAATCAGTGATGAAGGCATATCTGGCTTAAGCTCTGGATTAAAAAAATGCACTAATATCTAAACTTTGACACTTGATCTCTGGTAAATTTTTTTTTTTTTTTTTTGATTTATATTTTTAATATTAAAAGAAATTTAATTGCTTTTTGATTTTGAATGTGTTTGCTTGTTTTAATTTAATTAATTTTAAATCTAAATTAAATTTTTTTATTAAAATTTAAAAAGTGTAAATTAAATTAGTTAAGCTAGTGCATCAGATTTAGGCTCTGCTTTAACAAAATGCACTAATCTCTAAAAATTGGATCTTATTCTCTAGTAAAAACAGTTTATTTATTTAATATTGTGATATCCTTGAAAAAGAAAAAATAAAACATTTTTTTTCTTCTTAACTTATTTTTTATTGATTTCACTTTGTTTTTTCTTGTAATTAAATAATTATTTTTATTTTCTCAAAATTTTCAAAGTTAAAATTAATTTGGTGATGAGGGCGCTTCACAATTATGTTTTACCTTAGCAAAGTGTGCTAACCTCTCAAATTTTTCACTTAATTTGAGGTAAAAAATAGTTAAATCAAAATTGTATGTTTTTTAATTTAAATAATTTTAAATTTGCTTTGATTATTAATTAATTCATTTTATGGCTATTTTAATTTTTTCATAATTTTCAAATTAAATATCTGGCTAATTATAGTTATATTCAACATAATATAAATAGTTCAAATTAAATTAATGATAAAGGTGCATCAGGTTTAAGTTCTGCTCTATCAAAATGCTCTAATCTCTAAAATTTGAAACTTTATCTTATGTAAAAAAGTTTATTTGTTTTTGATATTCATATTTTGATTCCTAATAAATTATTTTTTTAGCATAACTAGATACTATTTTTTTTAATTTCTTATTATTTTGTATTTAAACTCAGTTATTTTTTTAACTTATTACTTATATATTCTTCAACATTTATAAAGGGTTAATTAAATTGGTGATTAAGGCGTATCAAACTTAAGCTCTAATTTATCTAAGTGTGCCCATATCTCAAGTTTGACTCTTGACCTCTAGTATAAAGAGTTTATTTATTATAAATTAAGTTGGTTATCCATATAAAAGCGAATTAAAAATTTATTTTATTTATGAAATTTTTATTTGACTAAATATTTGAGAAGAAATATATTTCTATTTGAATTTCTATTATTAATCATAATAGTTCATTTATTTTTTAATAATTTTTATTTTTATAGATATAATGAAACATTTGAATCACAAGCTGAGAAAATAAAGAGAAAACATCTTAAATAAAAAAGATTAGTTTATTTAAAATTTGATTTATGATGAAACATTTTACATTGAATTTAGAATTAATAAATTCAAGATCAATATTTTTAAATTTAAAATAGAATTTGTTTTTTTATCTATTTTATATTTAGCAGTAAAAATATTCAATTCATAAAATATTTTTTTATAATATTTTTGTTTCTTGTTTTTATAGCTCAAAATGATGAACATGTCTCTATCAAGTATTTCATTCATTATTATTATATTAATAAATTTTAAAGAATTCCTTGATTTATTTTTTTTAAAAATATTCATTTTAATGTTGTGCTAAATTGTAAATTAATTTTATAAAATATTTTTAATTAAAATTTTTACTTTTTATAAAAGTAAACCAATTTTTAAAATGGCGAATAGCCACAGGAGTAATATAAAAAAATATTTCTGTCACTTAAAATATAACTGTTTCTATATTTGAATATTAAATTTTTATTTTCTATATATTAATTATTTTTTTAATTTTTAAAATTTTTAGAGTTTATAAAGTAAATTTTGAGGAAAAAATAAACTAAATTTTTAATACACTTATGAACCAACCAACCTATATTGGCTGGTCGATCAAAATATATATAATATAGTGAACATCAAAAAATGCTATTTATTTATTATTATTAATTAATTATTTTTACTAAACCTTTTTTAAGAAAAACTTGGCATTTAAGTTAAAGAAAATAAGCTCTAATTAATTAGAATGCAAAATTTATTTAATAATTAAATTAAAATAAAGTTTTTTGAATATTTTGTAAAATAAATATAAAAAAAATGAAGTCTGAAAGAAAAACCTTTAACAAATTAGTTGATGTAATTTATTTATTTTATTGGCATAAGCATCTAATTATATTAAATTAAATTAAAAGTTTTTAAGCTCTGAGCTTCCATACCTCACAAACGTTAAAATTTCATTAGAGTAAAAATAATTAATTTATTTAAAGTACTAAATTATTTAATATATGATTTAAAGAAAATAGACAAAATTGTTTTCAACTTTTCTCCTACATTTCAATTTACAGATTTTATTGACAAATTTTTTCAATTGATTTATACTCTTTCTTTTATTGAATAAATCTATAAAAAGTAAACAAAATATTAAAAGTGTTGGTATTGAATGGATATCTGATATATGTTCTGGATTAGCAAAATGCAATGCCCTCTCTGATTTAAAACTGAGTCTAAGGTAGAAATATTAACTTTTAAATAGCTTATAAATGTTTTTAGATTTAATTTATTTCACTAAATTTCTAAAAATTATAAATTAAAAGCAATTTTTAAATTTCGCATTTGGATTTATTAGATATTTGCTCCACTTTGGCAAAATGCACTAATCTTACAAATCTAACTTTATAACTTATGTAAAATATTTCTTAATTTCTATTTTATAATTTGATTTCATTTTATTTTTTACAAATTTATTTTTTATTAAAAAAGTAAAACAAAAATTGACAATTTAGCAGCTTTAAACTTAGGTTCTTCTGGATTAGTTTAGTGTTTTAATCTCACAAATTTAGGGCTTTACCTATAGTAATAATACTTTATTTTATTTTTTATTTTAAGTAAATTTATTTTAGAAAATAAAATAAAACTTCTAACTTAAAATAATTTTTTAAAAACTTTAAATCTTAACAAAAATCTTAAACTTATATTTTATTAATTGATTTTTATAATTATATTTGTAAAAGCGGAAATATACTTGACAGATAAAGTGTGTCAGATTTATTTTTTGGTTTAGCAAAATGTGTTAAGCTCTCAAAATTGAAATTGTATCTCGAGTAAATTTATATTATAATTCATTTAATTTTTTTTGGATTGCAAATAAAAATTTTAAAAGAAATTAAAAAAAATATTAGAAATTTTTCAAATTTATTTAATCTCATCTAAATTTTTGAAAATTTAATAAAAAGTTGTTAATTTGGAGAAGAAGATGAATTAGGTTTTGGTTCTGCTCTAACTTAGTGCAATAATTTATAAACTTTGAAACTCTACCTTGAGTAAAATTTATTATTATTTTATTTATATTTAGTAATTAAAAGTCTCAAGATATATCTTCTTTATCACTTTTATAATTTTCACTATCATTCAAATTTATTTACTGGATAATCTATTTTTTTCAAATTGACTTCTCATTTAGCATTTCAATTTTAATATAAAATGATAATTAATCTCAAACTATTTAAGAGAAAATTAAATTAGTCCAAAAATAGCATCAGAATTAGGCTTAGCTATATCAAACTGCAGCAATCTCTCTTATCTACAACTCAATCTATAGTAAAAATTAGTTTATTTATTGTTAATTAAAATATTTCTGAATTTGATTTTTAAAATATTTTTTGGTTCTCCTTCATAATTTTTTAAATTTATTTAGTTTGTTCTAACATCTAAATTTATATTTTAAATCTAATATTTCTTATTTTACAATATCTTTGTACTAATTTTTAAACTTCTCTTGAATATTTAAAAGTAATAATTAAATTGGGTCTCAGGGAGCATCAGATCTAAGTTCTGCTTTAGTAAAGAACTCTAAACTCTCTACTTTAGTACTTAACCTAGAGTAAAAAATTTGATTATATATATTAATATTTATTTTATAAAAACAAAAAATAAGCAGAAAAAACAAAAAGTTCTAATTAAGAAATAAATTTTACAATTCATTAGATAAAAATCCTCTATATTATTTTTGATTTGAATCATTTTTTAAATTTATTTATTTATTCTATTCAATTTTAAATCAATTTGCTACATGAAAATATGAAGCTAATGGTAATTTCAATTTAAGCTCAATAAATATTTTATCATTAATTACAGATCTAATTAAATTACTGATGACGGCCTTTTGCTCTTAAGTTTTAATTTAATGAAATTCAAAAATCTCTCAACACTAGCACTATGTCTCGAGTAGAATTAATAATTTAAATATTTAGAGAAGAAACTTTTTAATTAATTTTAATTATTTTATGTTTATTTTTATAGAATTTTATTTAATAAATTTATCAAATTTTTTTCTTTAATAGAAATACTCACAATTTACTAAATAATTTATAAAAAAACATCAAAAGTTAAAATTAAATGAGTACTAAGGGCATATCAGAATTAGCCTAAGCATTAGAAAAATGTCTTAGCCTTTAAAGTTTGTCACTTAAATTCCAGTAAAATACTTAAATTAAGAGTGTCTTTTTATAACTTAAGAAATCATGCAAAAAATGTTTAAATTTTTACTGAAAAAACTTTCAAACTATATTGTGCTTAATAATTTTATCAAAAATAACTTGAATATTTTACTATTTTTTTCATTATTTTTATTGAATCTTCGACAAATAAATAAAAAGAGAAAACAATATTGATGATGCAGGTATATCAATCATAGGCTCTAGTCTAGGAAAATGTATAAACCTTTAGATTTTAAAGCTTATATTTCGGTAAATTTTAATCTCCTTTAATCGTCTCATCTAAGCAAAATTTAACAATTAAATAAATTATTATAAATTTTTTATAGCTTTGTTTTGGTTTTTTTGATTCTATTTTAATTATTTAATTTAAAAATAACAGCTATTTTTTTGTTCATCACTTATTTCTACAAATATTTTTACAATTTAATTGATTGGTGGCTTATTAACCAAAAATATATATATAGTTATAATGATATTGGTGACCAAGTTTTAGAATTGATTTATAATCTAGCAAAGTGTATTCATATCTTTTAATTATACATCGACCTTTAGTAAATAAATTTGTTTATTTTTTCAATAATTTTTTTTTGATTGCTCACTGTTTAGTAAAAAGTTAAGAAAAACTAAAACAATTTTTTTTGAAAAAAATTTAAATATTTATTGATTTTCAACAACTTTTAATTTATATTTTTGATTTACTTGGTATTTATAAAAAGTTCTAATGATATTAGTTAGTAAACAAAACTGAAATTCAGAATAAAGGCTCTTAAATTAAAGAGGTTAACCATCTAAAATCTAGCTTTTTGATAAATTATAAATATTCTATATAAATTGAATATATTTATTTTCATACTAATTACTTTTTTAAAAATTGTAAATCTGATTTTTCTAATTAAAAAATATCCATCTCTATAACATTGATTTTTAAAATATATATACTCAGCTTTACAATTTTTCTGATTATGAAAATTTATAAATAAACTTAAATTACTAAGAAGAGAATTTTAGAAAAATTTTTCATTTAAGTTTAATTAAAATAAGTTCTAATTAATTTTGAATGCAAGACTTATTTATATTTTAATTTAAATTATCATAAAATTTTTTGAATATTTTATAAACTAAATAAAAAAAAATGAAGTCATAAAGGAAAAAAACCTTTTACAAATTAATTGATGTAATTTATTTTTTTAATTGGCATAATTATCTTATTTTATTAAATTATATTAAAAGTTTTTAAGCTCTGAACTTTCATAACTTACAAATGTAGAAATTGACTTAGAGTAAAAATAATTAATTTATTTAAAGTACTTTATTAAATAAGATAAATGATGAAAAGGAAATAGACAAAATACAACTTTTAATTTTTAAAATTAAAATTAAATATTTGCTTTTCAGCTCGAATTTCTCCACTCTTTTCTTTTCTTTTCTTTATTTTACTGAATAAATCTATAAAAATTTAAAAAAGTCTTATGGTAAGTGTTGGTAGTTAATGGATATCTGATATATGTTCTGGTTTAACATAATGTAATACCCTCTCTGATTTAAAACTGAGTCTAAAGTAGAAGAATTTTTATTTTGCAATTGTTTAGAAATATTTTTAGATTTAATTTACTTGAATAACTTTCTAAATGTTATCAAATAAAATAATCTCAAATATTATAAAAGATACAATTAAATTTCTCATTTGGGTTTATTAGATATTTGCTCCTCTATAGCAAAATGCATAAATCTTTCAAATCTAATTTTATACCTTAAGTAAAATATTTTTTATTTATATTTGAAAATTTGATTTAATTTCATTATTTCTCAAATTTATTTTTTTAATTAAATTTTTTACTAAAAAAGTGAAGTAAAAATTGAAAATTTAGCAGCATTAAATTTAGGCTCTTCTGGATTAGTTCAGTGTTTAAATCTCACAAGTTTAGAACTTTATCTTTAGTAAAAATAGTTTTATTAATTTTTTATTTTAAGCATTTATTTCAGAAAATAAAATAAAACTATAAATTCAAAGTCTGCTTATAAACAAATTTTTAAAATGTTTATTTACCTTTACTAAAAATTGAAGTTGATATTTTATTAATTAAATTAATAAAAGTGGAAATTAGTTAAAAAATTAAAGTGTGTCAGATTTGTTTTATGGTTTAGCAAAATGTGTTAAACTCTCAAATTTGAAATTGTATCTCGAGTAAATTTGTTTTATAATTCATACAAATTTTTTCTTTTGTAATCTTTTTAAAATTTTAGAAGAAGTTAAATAAATACACTTACAATTTAAAAATTTATGAAAATCTAATTAAAAGTTGTTAATTTGGTGAAGAAGACGAATTGGGTTTTGGCTCAGCTATAGCTTAGTGCAGTAATTTATAAACTTTGATACTCTGTCTTGAGTAATATTTTTTCATTTTTTTATTTATATTTAATAATTAAAAGTAGCTAGCTAGCAATAATTTCTTTATTATTTAAATTAACTTTTCAATTTTAATATAAAATACGGGGACAGGGGGGAGGCAATTTAAAGGTTATGGGATTAATCATTTAAAAACCTCTAATAATCAGAAAAATAAGTAACTTTCTAATTACCCCCTCTCACTCCCTAACTACCCACCCTTAAATACTAATTAATCTCAAATTATTTAAAGAGAAAATTAAATAAGTCCAAAAATTGCATCAGAATTAGGCTCAGCTTTAGCAAGCTGCTGCAATCTCTCTAATTTGTAACTTCATCTCTAGTAAAAATTAATTTATTTATTTATTTATTAAAGTATTTCTTAAGTTTAATTTTACTTTTTACTTCAGCTTTTATAATTTTTTAAATTTGTTTAGTTTATTCAAGAATATCAATTTATATTTTAAATTAAACAGTTATTTTTTTCTTTAATGTTTGTATTTTGATCTTTTCTTATATATTTAAAAGTAATAATTAAATTGGGCAACAGGGAGTATCAGATCTAAGTTCTGCTTTAGCAAAGAATTCTAAACTTTCGACTTTAGCACTAAACCTAGAGTAAAATAATTTATTTTAACAGTTTGTATTTATTTTATTATCATGTAAATTCTAATTAAGAAATAAAATTTACCGTTTATTACAAAAACAGCCTCAAATTATAAATTTAAATGATTTTTTAATTTCAATCATTAGCTTAATATATTTATGTTTTATAGATTCACTTACCAAATTATTAGTTTTTAATCCAATATTAATTTTAATTTAAACTAAATAAATATATTACAATTAATTAAAGATCTAATCAAATTGCTGATGAAGGTTTATTGCTCTTAAGTTAAAATTTAATGAAATTCAAAAATCTCTCAACATTAACACTAAGTCTTGAGTACAAATATTTATTTTTTTTTATTTAAATAAGCAATCTTCTTTATTCATTTAAATTATTTTATGCTTATTATTTAACTAATTTTCTAAATTTACTTTTTAAATAGTATCTAATTTTTTTCATCAATTGAAATAATAACATATTTATTAAATATTTTATTAAAAAACATAAAAGATCCAATTAAATTAGTACAAAGGGCCTATCAGAGTTAGCTTATGCTTTAGAAAAATGTCTTAGCTTATAAAATTTGGCACTTTATTTTGAGTAAAATTTGTTATGCTTTTAATAGAAAACTTTCAAAATATTTTGTTTATCTAAATTTTATTAAAAATAACCTTGTTATTGATCTACCTATTATTTTATTTTCTTGATTCTGTTTTTTTGTATCCTAGATAAAACAATATTGATGATGCAGGTATATTAATCATAGGCTCTAGCTTAGCAAAATGTATAAACCTTTTAACTCTAAAGCTAATATTTAGGTATATTTACTTTACTTTTCTTTAATAGTCTAATCTAAGCAAAAATTAAGAAAATAAATATAATTTTTATTGAATATTTTTTTAAACTTAAATTTAAATTTTAATTAATTTATTTATCTATTTATCAATTTAATTTTCAAAATAAACTTATTTTTTTATTCATTATTTATTTCTTAAAACATTTTTATATTTTAATTATTTTGTGGTTTATTTACCCTAAATAAATATAAAGCGAGAATTAAATTGGTGACCAAGCTTTAGAATTAATTTATTATATAGCAAAGTGTATTCATATCTTTTAATTAGATATCAACATGCGGTAAATAAATTTGTTTATTCGATTAATAATTCTTTATATTTAATTATTCATTATTTAGTAAGAAAAATTAAAATAATTTATTATGAAAAAAATTAAAATATTTATTGATTTTTTTTTCAACTTTAAATTTGGATTTTTGATTAATTATTATTTATAAAAAGTTCTAATAGTCTTAGTTAGTAAACAAAACTGAAATTCGGAAGGAAGGCTCTTAAATTAAAGAGGTTAACCATAGAAAATCTGGTTTTTTGATAAATTACAAATTATATTTTATTTCATATTTCAATTGTTTTTATATTGAAAATATTAAATAATCTTTATAAACTGAATAAACTTGTTTTCCACATGCATATCACTTTTTAAAAAAATATTTATCATATTTATTTCTAATCAAACAAATAAGAAAATATACATATACTTCATCTTTTTTTTAAATATTTAAATTCAAATTATCATTTTATCTAAAAAATAATTTTTAGTGATGGATTGATAGCAAAGTTTATTATAATTTTTAATGGGATCGAGTTAATATTTCTCTATATATTATTTAATTTTTAAACAACATCAATAAATGTGAACAAGATGATGATGTCAATTCCTTCCCAAATCCAACAGATTTTGTAAAATACATTCATAAAAGGCTAATAGAATGTATTAAAAGCTTCACAGAAAATACAAATTAGCATGAATGATCAAAAACATTTACTAACAGCGATCAAAGCCAAAAACAACAAAGAAATATTCACAAAGAAAACAAAAAAATCTTTAGAACAAATTAAAAATGATTAAATTTATCCATTTTAATTTAATTTTTAACATATTTATTTAAAAATCTAAGAATTCAAATATATATAATAAATATTAAACCAAAGTATGGAAAATCAATTTAAAAATATATATTGCAAATCTAAAAATTTATTGGTCATGTGTGCAAAAGAATAAATATCTTTATTTGGAAACAATTTTTTAAGTAAATATCTATTCAATGCCATATAAAATAGATATAGAGATAACATACATAGTACTTATCGAAATTAAAGATAGTGATAAACTTCAAGCTTAATAGTTAGATCTTGAATTTCCTTTTAGAAATCTAAGCTCTAAAAATAAATAATATTTTTAATTAAAGATTTGATCAAATAAGACTATCAAAAATAATTTGATTTTTCGAATTGACAATTTTGAGAAAATAAAACTAATAACTACTTAATAAAGCTGTTCTAAATTGAGATTTGTCTTTGTAATCAATAAAAATAAAGATGTCTTTTAAAAAAATAACTATCCTGTTTACTTTTATTGTTATTTTTATTTCAGAGATCAAGGCTACTTTTATTCCAAATGAGTATTTTGAAGTAAACAGCGTTGAGTTTACTGGATTGTAACCTTGTTAGGTATAACCAGATTCATAATCATCTATTCTTTTGTTATCCACATTATTTCCTAACTTGTTACAGTCCTAAAGAATCACATTTACAATCTTTACATAGTTTTTTGGGTATAATTCTTATGATTATACACTCTTTTCTATGCATCAACAGGATTTAGTCATTTCTCTAGATTATAATTTAGCATATAATAAGATCTTTTTAAAAATAAATGGTGTTGTTCAAGAAACTTTAAGCTCAATAGTAATTTTAAGCTCAAATATAGCTATAGATTTAGATATTTAACTATAAAATTTAATTATTCAAGCCTAGATATAAATTTAATAACCATCTAATACACCTTTTTAATAAGTTCCATTTTAATAACCTTTCGCAGGATCATTAATGATAAATTAATTGCAAATAAATTATGGCAACCCACCTAAAAACCTTGGAGTTTATGCATCATGCTAGCTAATTACACTTTTAAGTATAGGAGTAGCTAACTCAGCTTCACCATACATATACACATTTAACTAAATATCGAGCTATCTAAGATAAGGAAAAACAAAGTTAGAATATAATTATGATTTCTTTTACACATAAAGCAACCCTTACGAATTAGTAAGCGATAAAGGTGAGAAACTATAAAAAATATAGATAAAAGACTAAAGTAATACCATTACTAATAATGGAAACTCAATTTAAACTGCTTTTTTAGATGCTTTTAATTAAATGACCTTATCATTCTACATAAAATTTAATGAGCTTCCAACTTCTACTGTTGATTACTTGTGTATTAGACTTAATTAATTTTATTAATATCTATTAATTGGAAATAACTAATTTCAATTAGATTCTTCATCTCAAATTATTAATTAAAATGTAATGATTTGGAATCACATAGTAATTATGAAAGAAAGTTATCTCTATTTATTTGTTAATTATAATTAATAAGCATCCTCAAACTTTAATTCTCCCTTTCAGAGAGCGCTGTATGAATTTTATTCTCATGGATCCTCTTATCAGGTTAGCCATATCAGATTTTATTCAGGAGCTCTTGTTTAAAAAACTTAGAGTTGTTTTCTTTAAAGTCTTGATGGATCTTGCATTTTGTGCATGTAGAATTATTTATTAGATTTCTAAAATTAAATGTAATGCGTCTCTAAAGGAGCTTTTAATAGCGATAACGAAATAACAGGAGTGAAGGATTGGAATCCTCCGAGAAAAATATGTCCTTAAAACATGATTAGTGATAATTCTTCTCCGGATGGATGTAAATGCTTGTTAGGTTTTTATTTTGATGGAAACTAATGTATAAAATGTCCTCAATTTTGTAGATACTGTAATAGCTTGTAAGATTGTTATTAAAATAGGGATTCTAAGGCTAACTGTTCTAATTAGAATGCCTTCGATGATGGATAAAATTGTATTTTACCTCTTTTTATAATACCTCAAAGAAAAAATATAAGAAGGGTTCTAAATAAACCTGATTTCGGCTAAATTTGTGCAGTTTCTGATCCAAATTCAGATAATTTTATTTTAACTCAAGAACAGTTAAATATAATACCTGGAGATACCATATTCATTTCATTTTCTTTATTGGCAAAATAAATTTAAAACGTTTAGAGCGATGTTATTTTAGCAGCGATTAAAGAAAACTAACAAATATTATTAAAAATAACCATAAGCAGCTAGATTGTTAATTATTTTTAAATCTTATTTATCAGGTATTATGTCTAAGATTAATTTCAGCAACAATATATTTTCCATCAAAATGATTTAGCATGGATAGCTTTATGGACTGATGGTCAAAAATATATTTTTATGTTTAGAACAAACTAGCACAATTACTACAATGAGTAAGTAGGGTCTATTTCATTTCTTACTACATCAAATATAGAAATTTGTGTTGGCAAATGCGACAACTACTCATAACTGTGCCTATCTTTAACTTAATTTCCAATTACTTTTATAAAAAACATTCCCTATCCAACTGAAGAAGCTATTAACCAGTTTTTTACAATCTATTAAGATGATTTTCCCTAAATAGGAAGATATAAGCTGGATATGAGTTAGACAGTGCCTATAAATTATATTATTGATACGAGTGGTTAACCTTCTTAGCCATAGCTTTAATTCAGCTCTCCTTTGCAAGTATTTAACTAAATGCAAGGATTTTAACTTACTAGTAACATAATTGCTTCCTTAACTTATACAAGTAACTTATATACCGATCTTTATACTATCTCCTTTAATATTGAGTTTTGTGATTCTTTTATTTTCATATAATTTGTATTATTGAGAATTGTTAGTTCAAATAACTTGTTCTAAATTGATCTTATACCTGATTATACAAAATAGGTTATGCTCCTCTAAGTTATGTATGCAAATAAATCTAAAATTTTAAGAAATACAGTGCTACTTTTTGGCCAATCAAATTTTTTTATGCTTACAGCAAGAGTTGAAACCAAACAGCTGAGATATGTTTCTACAACAACATGCTATTTTGAAATAGTTTGCAACTACATCAAAGAAACTTTGGAGTATATAGTGATGCCATAAAACATAATCAGTTAAGTAATAATAGGATACCCTTAAAACCAATATAAATTATTTTTAGATAACATAAATATTTTTCAGTAAAATACTTTTGTATACTATGAATATACAAAAACTGATCCTTGCTTCATTTATGTGAATTTAGCGAACATGAAATGTTTATACTTGAAGAAAGGGTATTTGTTTTATAATAACTAAATTATTACTTATTAGTAGTGCTCGTAGATGGCTTAAACAGCAAACTTAATATCTTTTGTCAATTTAAAAGATTAGACTTGTAACTTAAAGACACCACAGGATCCTACAGATTAATTATGTGCATTAATGTAGTATCAAAATGGTATGTTAATCTGCATTATGTGTAAAGATAAAAATGCTGATCCTTAACAAAAATGTCTAATCTGTAAAAAGCAATATTTTTTTAACAGTCTTACTCATAATTGCCAGCTATGTGATGCTTAGTGTGTAGCATGCAGTGGATAAAGCAATAATTGTACTGAGTGTTTATACATTAACTAAATAACACCAAATTGTGACTGTATTTAATTCAAGTAGACATAATAAAATACCTGCTAATGCAATAATAATTGCCTATCATGCAGTGGTATTGATAGCAATTTTTGTTTTACTTGCACTTCTGATAAAAGAGAACCTCCTGCTTGTAAATGCAGTCCTAATTACAAAGAAATATAAAATGAATGTGTTGAAATTAAAATAACTTGTGATCCTTAATGCACATAATGTTCTAAAGCCAGCAATTATTGCACCAGCTGCTCATAAAACAGAGTTAATCCTCCAATTTGCTAATGTTAAGAAGGTTATGAAGGAATATAAGATGGAAGCTGTTAGCCTTGCTAGTTAGGTACTTATTATGATTTTGAAACTAGAAGTTGTAGACCTTGTGGTTATGAATAACAATTTAATAAAAGTTAAAACAATTAACAGGATTGTCTAAAAGATTTAAATGTTATTAAATTCAGCAGTTTTTAGCAAAATTAATAATATTTTTTAATGTTTACTTTTGATAAAAACTTAAAGAATTTTAATGTAACTTAATTTTAATTATTTAAGATTGTTTAATTTTATATCCCAGAAGTGTCTAACAATTCTTATTCAATCATAAACCCACTATACAATGGTAATAATTTTTAGGTTTAATTAAAAGTTAAGAATAATTTTAGAGCTGATTATATTTTTGCAATCATAATTAATAATACATATTTTTTGAGTTAAGACACACAATACATTTTAGGTTAAAAGTATCTGAACACCTAAATGAAAGCAAAAATAGGTCCATTTATATTTTTAGAAGATATTTTAGATAATTAAAAACTAGATAGCGTTTCAAATTATCTTGGTGAATTTAAATCCTCCAATTAAAATATATTCAGTATAATCAATTAATTATAGTTCTTATTCTACGTGCTAAATACTTTGTAGCCTGTATCCGTCTTTCTTTTATTAGATCTAATCTATCCACCTTAATTATATAAATTCTATCAAATTATTGGAATTTTTGTTTTTCCATCTGTACCAGATTATTTGAATGAGATTCCAAAACGAAAATTTTATCTGTTTAATTATGAGCTAGAAGGTATAGATGCTGAATAACCTCATTTTGGCAAATTAAAGAATCTAGGATTTAATTTGAGCATTATCGTGAACATTCCTATTTTGTTAATAAAATAATTTTCAATTCTATTTTTTATCTTTTCAACAATAATCATTTAAAAATTATATACTAAACCAAGCAGTGTGTTTCAAAAAATTAAAACTTTTCTAATTTAAACTTTGAATTCTGATCAAGAAACAACGTTAGCCATAATTTTTATTTGCATATTTATCTAGTTTATAGAAATAAACTAAGAGTCTTATATTTATAGAACAGGTTTCTATATATCAATCATACTAATTACAATTCAAATCATAGTTTTTAAGATTAACTTAATGAGCTTAAATAGTAAGGATGACTAATTAAAGGAGTATTCAAAAATGTATATCGAGCGTATATCGGAAAATAAAAGTTGGCTAAGCATATATCATTTTTAAATACAAACAATAAAAAAATATATTTATTTGGCTGTGATATGCTTTCTATTTAATTACCCTTACATAATATGCTCTTTTTGTGGCGTTATCTTTCTCTTATCAGCTATTTAAACAGTCTGGGCATAAGCATACAAATCAAAAATAAGTAGAGCAATAAAATTTGTTGGAGAAATTATATTTTCAGCAGTATGGTTTATACACATACAAATTTATAACTTAGAGTAAAAATTTTAGTAAGAAAAAATTATTGATTCATAATTGCTTAATTAATACATTCTGATTGGAAATTTGGCTTTATGGCTCCTAGTAACATACAATTGCTTATTTTTAATATAATTCCTGTTAGATATCATTAAAATGGTAAGTAATTTGAGAAAAAAAAATAACTCTTCTAATTAAAATTAAAATAAAACACCAATTAAATTGGATATTCATATTAATTTGAAAAAAAGTAAATGTGTATTGACTAAATTATGAAAAGCATTACTATTTATTTTTTTTTTATATATCATAAACTATCTAATTAAGATAGCTAGTGTATTCTTATTAAAAAAAATCTTTGTTTTAAAAAAAATTTAATGGTGTTACTAATTATTACCCTTATTTAACAAGTGCTTAGTTTCTAAGGGTGCACAGTTTGATATTAATAATTTAATATTTTAAGGTTTAAATATTAATATATTTAATTTATGTTTCATATACAGGAGTATGGTTGGATTTATAATTTATAATGTATAGTTTGTAAATCTTTTCAGTGTAATTGATTATAAAAATTTTTTTATATGAATTGATTTATTTCTTATCCTATAAATTTGTTGCAACTACTTACTTTAAAAACTTTTTCATTAAAACATAAAGTAAAAAGATCTTTAAATATTAGATTTATAGTAAATTATGACATTTTTTCTAATATTTTTCTATATGTAGTAAAAAAGGTATTACCAAATTAAATAAAAGTATAGTAAGTAGAACCTTTAACTTTTGATATACTTAAAAAGATGATATATATAGAGACTTTACTTTTGATCAAAAATATTAATTAATATTGTTAATATTTTAACTAGTAATTAGATATTATTTTAAAAAGAAAGGCAAATAATCAAAATGTCAAATATTTAGGAAGAATATAAAGTATTTGACTTAAGTCAATAGCATTTTTTCGAAGTTAACGAATTAGCATTTAAATTGTAAGAGATAGCATTTTCTTCTAATAGAATTAAGTTATTAATATTGACATCTGATAATCTTTCATAGAATGATGTTTAAACAGATGATCTATTCCAAGTTTTTATTGAAGACAAATAGCTTAAAAGCTACTTAAATTTAACAGAAATTAATAAGGAAATAAACGAACCTTATAAAACTTCAATTAAGAGATACTATCATTGTGATAATCTCAGAATATTTGATAATATTTTCTTTAAATATTCCATTTATAACAGATAAGCAATCAAATTATTTACAGTAAGAGATTATCATTAGGTAGGAGATTAAAAATCCAAATTTTACGGAAGTTTTAAGCTTAAAGAACTTTCGCATAACATCATAGGCTTAATCTGCTTTTATCTTCTTCCACATGAGTCAATTAATTTATTTTTGACTTTTAAATCGAACAGCTTAAGCAGAGTTATGCAAAAACCAATTATTTGGAATTAATATGCTAATTACTTGGAGCTAAAGAAAAAAGATGAAGAAATTGACAGAAAAACGTTCTTTGAGTTGTATAGAAACAGGTAGCTTGGGTTTAAGTTGGAGTAATGCAAAAGTATTTACAATGATAATTACTAATGCCAAATTAAGAAAATTAGTTTTAGTTAAACTTATATCTAAATAGATTTTAGAGTTTAAGGAGACTAATCTCTTGGTGAATTACAGAATCCTACTGATTCTAAATTATCACTAAATGATAAAAATTTGAATCTTTCTAATGATTGTTTCTAAGAAGAAGAAAATAGTTAATAGAAGCACATTTATGATGGTTTTCTTAACTATTAAAAACCTAACAATATGAAAATTACACCAAAAATGACTTTTAGTTTTGAATATGGACAGAGCGGATACTCAAATACATAAATCTTTTAGATTTCAGATGATAAATTGTTCAAATTTGAATTATTTTAATTGTCTGAAAAAATATACCAAAAATAGTTTAAAATTTATTTATTTCCACACAATATTTTGAGCTTAATCTTTTAGTTTTTATATCCTCATGAATCTGTGAACCTATTTTCAACATTTAAATCATCTTATTTAACAAAGTTGATTGAAGATCCTATTATTTGGTAATAATACTCAAAATATCTAAATTTGTAAGTTAACAATCAAATCTTCTGTAGAGAATCTTTTGCTTAATCTTACAAAAACAGAAAACTAAGTATAGAACTAAATGGATGTAAAAGTGAGTATGATTAAAATTACAAATGTGATATTCAGAAAATTACATTCAATAAAAAAAATGTCCAAATCTTTTTTGCAGCTTAAGGAAATAACTCACTTGGTCCTTTATAAAACCCTAGTTCTTCTTTGCTACTTCTTGTTGGTTAAAATAATTACTATGAATTACAGATTACTGATTTTTACCTAATAGAAGAAGTGAATCAACCTGAAAAATAAATTTGTTAAGGTATTTTAACATATGAATATCCTACACAAATTAAATTAACAAAGGATCTATATTTCATATTTGAATATGGAAATTAAGGTTATTCACAGGTGGTAATTCAACAATTTACTGAAGAACTGCTATAAAAATTTGAATTATACAATTTTATGTGACTAGATAAAAATATTACCATAGCTGGTATGGAGTATTTATATGTGTACAATTTAGCACTTTATTATTTGTTAAAATTAAAATATGTATTTTTGTGTAATGAAGTGAAGTTAATGTTTTAAAAATGATTATTTTAAATTTAAAAAAATATATAATGAATATATAGTGAACGAACCCAGTTTAAAAGTTTATTGGTTAAGATTTAATTTTTTTCATTTAACCAAAAATAAATAAAATATTATATAAAGCAATAAAAATCTATAAATAGTTTATTAAATACAATATTTAAACAAAATAAATATTATTTTATATTTTTAAAAATATTTATATTTATTCCTACTATTTAAGCTTCCTTTTCATTATAACTCAGAATATTTTAACCTTATAAATAAAATATTTTTAAAAAATAAATTTCAAAAATATATATTTTATTTATTACTTTTGCTTTTTTAATTGGTTATTTTTTATCAAATATTATATCTAATGCTTTAAAAAGAGAAAGATGTTAGCTATTTAAATATTAAAAAATTTAAGATAAAAAATTAAATTTTAAATTGAATTTTTATGATTTAAACAATATAAAATATGCTAAAATTTAATTGCCTTATCTTCTGATTTATTAATTAAAATGGATAAAAAAATTATTTGATGATTTTATGATAAAAAAGAATAGAAAATATAAAGCTAATTTTATTTTGTTAGTAACTAAATAAGCAAGTTAGTATATGACAAACAAGCTGGCTAAATTAGCTACTTACTAAGCCAAAAGCTTAATTCAATCACCAAAATAATCAATTTTAAATTGTTAGTTTATCAACCAATAAATTAAGTTTTTACTATAGATCGAGATTCAATGTTGTGATATTTTTGTACTACGCTATTGCTGAGCCTAAATCTTTTGCACATACTTCACCAATTTCATTATATCTTTTAATATAAGAATAAATAATTAATTAAGTATATATGGAGGAGAAAAGATGGTAAAAAAAGACAGTTTTCTTAGTATTTTAGTTGTGTTGTGATGAGTAAGTAAAGAAATTTGTTAATTTTTATAAGTTAGTAAGTAAATAAGTAAATAAGCAAGTAAGTGAATCACAAAAAAGCTAGTTTTAATAGCTAATAGCTAAATAAAATACTTAATCAATCAGCAAAATAATCAATTCTTAATTGTTAGTTTATCAATCAATAAATTAAGTTTTTACGATAAGTTGAGATTCAAAGTTGAGATATTTTTGCACTAGGCAATCCCTGAGCCTAAATCTTTTGCACCTACATCACCAATTTAATTATTTCTTTAAATATTAGAATAAATAATAAGTTAAATAAATATGTAGGAGAAAATATGGTAAAAAGACTGTTTTCATTAGTCTTTTAGCTATATTGTGATGAGTAAGTAAAGAAATTCATTAATTTTTATTTGATTAGTAAGTAAATAAGTAATTAAGCAAGTTAATCATTGACAAAAAAGCTGGTATAATTGGCTAATAACTAAGTCAAGTCAATAGATTTATTAAATCAGTAAAATAATCAATTCTAATTTGTTAGTTTATCAATCAATAAATTAAGTTTTTACTATAGTTAGAGATTTAAAGTTGTGATATTTTTGCATTAGGCTATTGCTGCGCCTAAATTTTTCGCACCTGCATCACTAATAAAATTGAAACTTTAAATATAAAAATAAATAATGAACTAAATAAATATATAGGAGAAAGGAAAAAAAAGATGGTTTTAGTTAGTCTTTTAGTTGTGTTGTGATGAGTAAGTAAAGAAATTCGTTAATTTTATTTGGTTAGTAAGTAAATAAGTAAATAAGCAATTTAGTTAGTAAATGACAAGCTGGCTTAATTATCAAAAAATTAAGTCAAAAGCTCAATTCAATCAGCAAAATAATCAATTCTAAATTGTTAGTTTATCAATCAATAAATTAAGTTTTTACTTTAGGTTTAGATTCAAAGTTGAGATATTATTGCACTAGGCTATTGCTGTGCCTAAATATTTTGTGCATGCATCACTAATTTGATTCGAACTTTAAATTTAATAATAAATAATGAATTAAATAAATATTAAGGAGAAAATATGGTAAAACAAATATGGCTTTCTATAGTCTTTTAGGAGTCCTCAAGAAATTTGTTAATTTTTATTTGGTTAGTAAGTAAATAAGTAAATAAGCAAGTTAGTGAGTGACAAATAAGCTGGGTTAATTAGCTAATAATTAAGTCAAAATCTTAATTCAATCAGCAAAATAATTAATTTTCAATTTTTAGTTTATCAGTCAATAAATTAAGTTTTTACTTAAATTCAAGCTTCAAATTTATAATACTTTTGCACTAGGCTATTGCTGTGCCTAAATCTTTTACACCTGCATCATCAATTTGATCCGAACTTTAAGGAAAAGAATAAATAATCAATTAAATAAATATGGGGAGAAAAGATGGTAAAAAAAAGATTGTTTTCAAAGGTATTTTAGTTATGTTGTCAAGAGTAAGTAAAGAAATTTGTTAATTTTTATTTGGTTAGTAAGTAAATAAACAAATAAGCAAGTTAGTAAATGACAAGCAATGAGTTAATTAGCTAATAACTAAGTCAAACACTTAATTCAATCAGCAAAATAATAAATTCTCGATTGTTAGTTTATTAATCAATAAATTAAGTTTTTACTTTAGTTTCAGATTTAAAGTTGTGATATTTTTGCACTAGGCTATTGCTATGCCTAATTCTTTTGCACCTGCATCATCATAAATTTGATTAAAACTTTAAATATAAGAATAAATAATGAATTAAATAAATATGGAGGAGAAAAGATGGTAAAAAAAGTGACTTTCATTAGTCATTTAGTTGTGTTGTGATGAGTAAGGAAAGAAATTCCTTAATTTTAATTTAGCTAGTAAGTAAATAAGTATATAAGCAAGTTAGTGAATGACAAACATGCTGATTTAGTTAGCTAATAACTAAGTCAAAAGCTTAATTCAATCAGCAAAATAATCAATTCTCAATTTTTAGTTTATTAATCAATAAATTATGTTTTTACCCTAAGTCAAGCATCAAAGTTATAATATTTTTGCACTAGGCTATTGCTATGCCTAAATCTTTTGCACCTGCAACACCAATTTGATTCGAACTTTATTTAAATATAAGAATAAATAATGAATTAAATAAATATGGGAGAAAAGATGGTTGTATTATGATGAGTAAATAAAGATATTTGTTAATTTTTATTTGGTAAGTAAGTAAAAAAGTAAATAAACAAGTTAATGAATGACCAACAAGCTGGCTTAACTAGCTAATAACTAAGTCAAAAACTTAATTTAATCAGCAAAATAACCAATTCTCAATTGTTAGTTTATTAATCAATAAATTAAGTTCTTACTCTAGGTTGAGATTTAAAATTGTGATATTTTTAGACTCAGCTATTGCTGTGCCTAAATCTTTTGCACCTATATCACCAATTTGATTCCCTCTTTAAATTTAAGAATAAATAATGAATTAAATAAATATCGAAGAAAAAAATGGTAAAAAAAAGATAGCTTTCTTTAGTATTTTAGTTGTGTTGTGATGAATAAATAAAGAAATTCGTTAATTTTAATTTATCTAGTAAATAAATAAATAAGTAAATAAGCAAGTTAGTGAATAACAAATTAGCTGGTTTAATTAGCTAATAACTGAGTCAACAGCTTTATTAAATCAGCAAAATAATTTAGTTTATCAATCAATAAATTAAGTTTTTACAGTAAGCCAAGCCTTAAATTTGTGATATTTTTGCACTAGGTTATTGCTGTCCCTAAAAATTTTACACCTGTAACACCAATTTTATTCAATCTTTAAGTATAAGAATAAATAAAGAATTAAATAAATATGGAGGAGAAAAGAATGTAAAAAAGATGGCTTTCGTTAGTCTTTTAGTGTTATGATAAATAAGTAAAGAAATTTGTTAATTTTTATTAGGTTAATAAGTAAATAAGTAAATAAGCAAGTTAATGGATGACAAAAAAGCTTGTTTAATTAGCTAATAACTAATTCAAATGCTTAATTCAATCAAAAAAAATAAACAATTCTCAATAGTTAGTTATCAATCTATAAATTAAGTTTTTACTGTAAGTTAAGATTCAAAGTTGTGATATTTTAGCACTAAGCTATTGCTGTACCTAAATCTTTTGCACCTGCATCACCAATTTGATTAATTCTTTAAATATTAGAATAAATAACGAATTAAATAAATATAGAGGATAAAAGAGGGTAAAAAAAGGTGGATTTTTTTAGTCTTTAAGTTATGTTGTGATGAGTAAGTAAAGAAATTCGTTAATTTTAATTTAGCTAGTAAATAAATAAGCAAATAAGCAAGTTAGTGAATGATAAAAAAGCTGGCTTAATTAGCTTATAACTAAGTCGAAAGCTTGATTAAATCAGCAAAATAATCAATTCTATATTGTTAGTTTATCAATCAATAAATTAAGTTTTTACAGTAAGCCAAGTTTCAAAGTTATGATATTCATGCACTTGGCTATTGCTGTGCCTAAATCTTTTGCACCATATGCACCAATTTTATTTTAACTTTAAATATAAGAATAAATAATAAATTTAATAAATATGTAGGAGAAAAGATGGCTTTAGCTAGTCTTTTAGTAGTGTTGTGATGAGTATTGGTAATTAAGAAAAAAATTAAATAAGCAAGTTAGTTAATGACAAAAAAGCTGGTTTAATTAGCTAATAACTAAGTCAAAAGATTAATTTAGGCTGTAAAATAATTAATTCTCAATTGCTATTGTATCAATCGATAAACTAAGTTTTTACTTTAGGTTGAGATTTAAATTTGTGATATATCTACTCTAGGCTACTGCTGTACCTAAATCTTTTGCACCCTATGCACCAATGTTATTCTTTCTTTAAATATAATAATAAATAAGGAATTAAATAAATATGGAGGAGAAAAGATGGTAAAAAAAAAATGGATTTCGTTAGTCTTTTAGTTGTGTTATGATGAATAAGTAAAGAAACTCGTTAGTTTTTATTTAGCTAGTAATTAAATAATTAAATAAACAAGTTAGTGAATGACAAACAACTCATTTAATTAGCTAAAAACTAACTCAAAAACTTAATTCAACCAGCAAAATAATAAATTCTGAATTGTTTGTTTAACAATCAATAAATTAAGTTTTTACTTTAGTTTGAGATTTAAAGTTGTGATATTTTTGCACTAAGTTATTGCTGTGCCTAAATCTTTTGCACCTGCATCACCAATTTGATTCTAGCTTTAAATATAAGAATAAATAATTAATTAAATAAATATAGTAGAGAAAAAATGTTTAAAAAAAGATAGCTTTATTTGGTCTTTTAGTTGTGTTGTGATGATTAAGTAAAGAAATTTATTAATTTTTATTTGGCTAGTAATTAAATAAGCAAAATAATTAATTCTCAATTGTTAGCTTATCAATCAATAAATTAAGTTTTTACTTTAGTTTGAGATTTAAAGTTGTGATATTTTTGCACTAGGCAATTGATGTGCATAAATCTTTTGCACCCTATGTACCAATTTTGTTCTCTCTTTAAATATAAGAATAAATAATTAATTAAATAAATATGAAGAAGAAAAGATGGTAAAAGAATGGCTTTCATTAGTATTTAAGTTGTGTTATGATGAGTAAGTAAAGAAATTCGTTAATTTTTATTTGGTTAGTATTTAATAAGTAAATAAGCAAGATAGTGAATGAAAAACAAGCTGGATTAATTTGCTAATAACTAAGTCAAAAGCTTAATTTAAGCAGTAAAATAATCGATTCCCAATCATTAATTTGTCAATCAATAAATTAAGTTTTTACTTTAGGTTGAGATTTAAAGTTATAATATTTTTGCACTAGGCTATTGGTGTGCCTAAATCTTTTGCACCCTATGTACCTATTTGATTCTTTCTTTAAATATAAGAATAAATAATTAAGTAAATAAGAATGGAGGAAAAAATATGGAAAAAAAAAAAATTGCTTTCGTTAGTCTTTTAGTTTTGTTGTGATGAGTAAGTAAAGAAAGTAGTTAATTTTTATGTGGTTAATAAGTAAATAAATAAACTAGTTAGTGAATGACAAACAAGTTGACTTAATTAGCTATTTAACTAATTCAAAAGCTTATTTCAATCAACAAAATAATCAATTCTCAATATTTAGTTTATCAATCAATAAATTAAGTTTTTACTCTAGGTTAAGACTCAAATTTGTGATATTTTTGCAATAGGTTATTGCTGTGCCTAAATCTTTTGCACCTACATCACTAATTCGATTCAAACTTTAAATATAAGTATAAATAATAAATTAAATAAATATGGAAAAGAAAAGATGTTTAAAAAAATATAAATTTTGTTATTTTTTTAGTTGTGTTGTAATGAGTAAGTAAAGAAATTAGTTGATTTTTATTTGGTTAGTAAGTAAATAAATAAACAAGTTAGTGAATGACAAGCAAACTGGTTTAATTAGCTAATTTAAAAGTCAAAAGCTTAATTCAATCAATAAAATAATCAATTCTCAATTTTTAGTCTATCAATCAAAAAATTAAGTTTTTACTTTAGCTTGAGATTTAAAGTTGTGATATCTGTGCACTATGCTATTTCTGTACCTAATTCTTTTACACCTACATCACCGATTAGATTCGAACTTTAAATATAAGAATAAATAATAAATTAAATAAATATGGAAAAGAAATTATGGTAAAAAAAGGCTTTCTTTAGTCTTTTAGTTGTGTTGTGATGAGTAAGTAAAGAAATTTGTTAATTTTTATTTAGTTATTTAGTAAGTAAATAAATAAATAAATAAATAAATAAATAAGCAAGTCAGTGAAATACAAACAAGTAGGCTTACAGCTAATAACTAAGTCAAAAGCTTAATTCGATCAGTAAAATAATCAATTCTCAATTGTTAATTTATCAATCAATAAATTAAATTTTTACTTTAGTTTTAGATTTAAAGTTGTGATATTTTTGCACTAGGCTATTGATGTGCATAAATCTTTAACACCCTATGAACCAATTTTGTTCTTTCTTTAAATATAAGAATAAATAATTTATTAAATAAATATGGAGGAGAAAAGATGGTAAAAAAATGGCTTTCATTAATATTTAGGTTATGATGAGTTAGTAAAGAAATTCGTTAATTTTTATTTGGTTAGTATGTAAATAAGTAAATAAGCAAGTTATTGAATGACAAACAAGCTGATTTAATTATGTAATTTAAAATTCAAAAGCTTAATTCAATCAATAAAGTAATTAATTCTCAAGTATTGGTTTATCAATCAAAAAATTAAGTTTTTACTTTAGTTGGAGACTTAAAGTTGTGATATTTTTGCACTAGGATATTGCTGTGCCTAAATCTTTTGTATTTGCATCACTAATTTGATTCGAACTTTAAATATAGGAATAAATAATGAATTAAATAAATATGGAGGAGAAAAGATGGTAAAAAAAATATGACTTTTGTTAGTATTTTAGTTGTATTATGATAAAAAAGTAAAGAAATTCGTTAATTTTTATTAGATTAATAAGTAAAAAAATAAATAAGCAAGTTATTGCACGACAAACAAGCTGGTTTAATTAGCTAATAACTAAGTCAAAAGCTTAATTCAATTAGCAAAATAATCAGTTCTAAATGGTTAGTTTATCAATCAATAAGATAAGTTTTTACTCTAGGTTAAGATTCAAAGTTGTGATATTTTTGCACTAAGCTATTGCTGTGCCTAAATCTTTTGCACCTGCATCATAAATTCTATTCTAACTTTAAATATCAGAATAAATTATGAATTAAATAAATATGGAGGAAAAAAGATGACTAAAAAAGATAGTTTTCGTTAATCTTTTAGTTGTGTTGTGATGAGTAAGTAAAGAAATTAGTTAATTTTTATTTGGTTAGTAAATAGATAAGTAAATAAGCAAGTTAGTAAATGTTAAACAAGCTGGTTTATTTATCTTGTAATTAAGTAAAAGCTTAATGTATTCTATCAATTTAATAATAAAATGCATCTTTAATTTTAAAGTAAATATTTTAACAATTATTTAATTAAATTTAAATCATTAATATAATATAAAAAATTATATAAAAAATATTATTATTTATAATTGAAATTAGAAATCATTTTTTTATTCTCAAAAATGGTAATTTACTTTTAAATCTATTGTTTAATATTTTTTATTAAATTTCTTTCAAAAATTATTATTATTTAGATATTTAAAAATATAATATCATATATCTCACAATTTTTAAAAAAAATAATTTAAAAATATCTAGTATCAATTTATTGAAAAATATTTTGTTGATATTCTTAGAGAGTTCCCCCTCTTTTAAAATTTTAGAATTCGAAAAAAACAAATACGGTAAATTATAATATTTATTAACTCTATGTTTATTTAATTAATTAATTAATTTGTATATTTTAAACATCCTCTAAAAAATTTTTCAACTAAATTACTTGGAAGTTTTAAATTTATGTTTACAAATTATTCCAAATATTTAATTATTTAAAATTATTTTATGTTTTATAAACTAATTTAAAATTTTTAAACTATTAAAAATATTTATCACTTAATAAATTTGATTTTTAAAAAGAATACCTAAAATCAAGATCTATTGTTATGAGGTCTGTAATACTTTAATTTTAAATTCCAGCGATTTTTAGAATTTCCAACATGGGTTTTGAAATAACTAAAAAATTTTCTGGATTCTATTCTATATGATACAACAAATCTTTTCTATTTACTTACTAATGAACTAAAAAGTCCTTTATAAATTCATAGATCTTTGTTTTTCTATTAAGTTTATCTTGCCTATCATTTTCCGTTTGAGGATCAAAAGGTATGGTGAATTAAGATTTTATCATATTATAATACGATTAAGGATATTTATTTTAGTCTTAACTAAAAGCGAGATAATTATCAACTAAACATAAGACTAAACCAACTGAGAAGATGTCAGACTTTTATTTTATAAAATATTGCCAACAAAAATTTATTGAATTTAATTAAAACCTTTTTAGAATAAATTCTTTTATTATTAATATCATGATAAGTTTCTGGAGCCCAAAATATAAATGTCCCTAAATTCTTTTATATGATTAATAAACAAATAAAATATATTTATTTCTTATTAAATAGCATACTGCTTCTGTTTCTATGAAATCTTATTTATCTAGCTTAATTGCACATCCAAAATCACCTAAGTTAATTAATATATTTTAATTTTAAAAAAACTTATTGAAATTTACTCAACTTAACCTGAATTTAATTATCTTTTTCTAATATTTAAAAATTATCTGGTTTAAGATCATTATGAATGATGTCTAAACTATGTAAAAAATTAACAGCACTTATTATTTAGCATGAAATTAGCATTTTTTAGTTTTCACTAATTTCTTTTTCCTTTTTTTATTTGTCTAAATAATTCAAAAGAGAACCTTTTTTAAATTTGAAATTAATTTATTCTCATCACAATAATTTTAAGAAATTAAAATTAGTTTGAATTTTTAAAAATATACAAAAGAAATTTAAAAGATACTATAAAATAAAATAAAATAAATTGATTGTAAATTTGAATTTTACAAGTGCATCTCTCTAACTCATAAACTACATAGCGAGTATTTAGACCTTACAAATAGTAATGAGAATAAAATTCAGTAATTAAAGGCATTTAGGCCATTCTCATGATATGAATTTGATTTTTGATTTATTCTTCATTTTAAATTTCTTATACTTTTAGGACAATATCTTTTTAGATTTTCTTATTCCAAGTAGCTAATATGATCCATTAAGTTCCAAAACCAATAATTTAAAAGCTACGATTGTATTGCTCATTATTGAATAACTGAGATATCAGTTTTATTAAATTGTCTCTATTAAATTTGAATTCTTCTTAAATCTATGAACCATAAAATTATATCATATGTTCTACTTACTATTCTATCTAACTCTATTTAATAAATAATTTATTTTTATATTTATTTATGTAAAAAAGCATTTAAGAATAAAATTAATATAAAAATTTTTTAAATAAATTTAAAAAATAAAAAAGTGTTTTGGTGTAAAATAATTATTTAAAAATTATAAAATATAAAATTTTTAATGATATTTAAGATTGTACCTGTATTAATATAGAGTATATTTAGAAGGGTAATTATTCTTATTGCATTTCTATCAGCATTTCTAATAGTTCTGTTACTGTTTATCTTTTATTATAATCTTTTTTTAGACAAATTTCGATGATCTTGTGTAAATTTGTATTTCTATTAAGATTCTTTTTTTTCCAAAGATAGTGCCCTTTATAAATTGAAACCAGTTCAATATTATTCAACCACTTTTTTGCATAGAGATTCAAATTATCTAGTTGTAAAAAGATCAATCCTATTGAAAAAATGTCAGACTTTATAATTAAAATAAAATTAAAACAATTAAATAATATGAAATAGATAAAATTTTACTTAAATTCTGAATTATCCATCTTCTAATTCTGGTGCCATATAGAATTAAGTTCCTTTCTTTAAGTTATTTATAATTTTTTATTAAAATATTTATTTATATCAGCTAAATTACAATTGATTTGAAGCTCTTAGAAAGAGATAGAAGAGACACAAATCCAAGATCACCTTTTCATTAATTTATTTAAGTTTTACTTTCTTATAAAAAATAAATAAAAATTTCAATTTTACAAAGTTTAATTTAGAACTATTAGTTATCTTATTTACAAAATAAGAAATTTTAAGGTTTGATGTCTCTATGTAAAATATTTTAGCTATGTAAAGTATTCAAACCATCAAGCATTTGGATTGCAATATGCTCTTTTAGTCTTTGGTCATTGGTTAGGTTATTGTCAATTAAGTATTAAAATAGGTTTCTTAGGTTTCCTTTAATTTAATAAAAATAATGATATCTAAATTTTAATAAAATTATCTATTTAAAAAACGAACAAAAAGGCTGGTTGTATTATAATTTTATAAATAATATATTTCATGTTGTTGTTCGGGAAATAAAAAAATAGCTGGTATTAAATGAGATATTAAAATTAATTAATACAGATTAATTTATAAAAATTGAAAAAATAAATACTATTTTTTATTAGTTATCTAAAAAATAACCAAAATTTATAATTTAAAAAAACCAGTTAATTCTAGCAATTAAATAAAAAATTTTAGTTATTTTGATGGTAAATCTAATTTTCCATAATAAAAAAAATCAGTTATTCTTTAATGGTTGAAATAGCAAATAAATTACCAAAACTTAAGTAATAAATATTAATTAGTAAAAAGTTAAAAATATGCTTAATTAGTTATTTTTATGTTTAGAAACTCTTTATTAAGCTTTAATTGACTTTTTTCTTTTTCATATTTCAAATTGATTATGAATTAATTCAGTGCATCTATTATAAAAATTAGTTTATTGGTGAAACCTTTTTAATTTAAATTTTTTTTCTGATATTGTCAATACTAAGATACCTAAGCATTTAATTTTTTATATTTATAAAAAAATCATTTGTATAATTTACTTTTATATTTATTTAAATGTTTTATAAGTTAAAATTTTTTCACAAATTAATTTTAAAAGCATAAGTTAATTTATTTTTAACATTTTAAGTGAATTTTAAGAAAAATATTTGTTTTTATATATTAGATTAATGATAAGTTATTTTATTCTTTTAATTTAATTTTTCTTCTATATAAATAGAAAAACTAAACCATATTAATTTATTTTTAAAGACGATTTCTTAAAAAAATTTGTTTATTAATGAAATATGTAAAATACAAGATTCCTTAAAAATAATTAATATGAAATAGTTGTGAAATTTATTTTAGAATAGAAATTAAAGCTTTTAATTTTAATCAACTAAATTTTTTAGTTCTGTTAAAATCTTTAAATGAAAATAACCAATTAAAAAATATGAGTTATTAGAACTTAAATTTTCATGTATATTATAAATATGAAGATTATTATTAAGGTATTTAATTCTTTAAAAAAATATATCTTTTGCCTCTTATTATTTCATTACAATTAATTAATAAGTGAAGAAAACTAGTTTTACTAAATGAATGAAATTGAATTTCGAAGATATTTTAATTAAGTAATAAGAAGACATGCAATTTAAGATATTTTTAAAAAAATGAAAATTAAAGCTAGTAAATTAGCATTTTTATGCCTGTAAAATCTACGAAAATAAGTTTAAAGTAAATAATATTACCTTCACAAGTTTCCATTTCAATTACTAAGAAAATAGTTTCTTGTTAGTTTTAGTAAACTGCATTTTTGTCCTTTTTGAGATAGTCATAATCTTCATCATATACATAAATACAGTCATATACTTTGACTACATGCTTGCTGTAATTCACCTTTTTGAGCAATTCAAATTCTTTTTTCATAGCGTCAATTGATCTTTTTTGCTTTAAGTTCGAGCTGTCTATAATTTTAAGGACAGAAGATCGTTATTCATTAATATTCTTTGCTTTTAGCACAAGTGATTGCGCTCCATCGTCTAAATACTCAAAATCCTAAAATTAGGGCTATTATTAGCTCATCAATTCAAAGAATTTTTCCAATGAAATTCTGTTGATTGGGCAGCTATTAGAGGATCTTTTTGAAATCCTACATGCTAATCTTTTTAGCTAAATAATTTACTATTACAATTAGCTTGACATTTTTTTAGACTAATCTAATTAATTTTTGTGTGATATCCCTTACAATTGATGGGGCTTAACTTTTTGTTACTACTAACAATTTGGATTTTGTTGATATTAATTAAATTATTTACAAAAAGCAGGTTCTAAAAAACACATTTATATCATTAATATTTTTTAGGTTGATTCATGTTAATTGAATAAACAAGAAGTGTATTAATTATTAATTTATGTTTTTGATTGTATTAAAATAGGTATTTTATTCTACTTCATTTAAATTTAAATAAAGCGTTTAAAATTTTTATTGAGCATATTTTCAAAATTATAAAATGTATACTTTTACAAAATAAAACGCAAAATGAAAAATTATAACTCTCATAATAATAAGGACGCAGAGCAAGGTTTATGTTTTTGTTTACTTTTCAGCAATTTTGATATATTTTGAAATCTCATAAATTATCAAAAAAGTTAAATTAGAAAAATCAATTATTTTTTTATATAAATAAAATTAATTTTATTAATATATTTTAATAAAAAAGTATAAATAGATATCTAGTGTATGAATTAAATATTGAATTTCTTTTAATTTTTAATTTCAAAATAGTTTATTTAAAATAATATTAAAATTAAAAATTTTAAGTTTTTTTATTTTTATTTAAATATTTTTAACCATATTATAAAATATTCTATTAAATCTAAAACATTTTTAGAATTTGAACTTAGTTTAACAAATTCAGTATAAAATATTTTAAATAGTAGTTTTACTTTAAATTTTCTTTCTTTTTATCTCAATAAATATTAATCTAATAAAAAAAATATAGTTTTTTTATATTATAATATACTAGTTAATTTTACATTTTTAATTGTTAGCAAATTCCTTAATTCTTATCTAATTTTATCTTCTAAACTATATAATTTATGTTAATATATTATTTAAATAAATTTTCGAATAAATTTTAAATTGAATTATTAGGGTTGTTAATGATTGTAAAATAATTTTGTATTCAGGTGATATGAATGGTAGAAAATATGATTAATTTTGATTTTCAGTTATTCTAATTTATTAATATAAATTGTATAAAAAATTTATTTAATAATATGAGATGGATAAGTAAAGAAATTCGTTAATTTTTATTATATAAGTAAGTAAATAAGCAAATAAGCAAGTTAGTAAATGACAAACAAGCTGGCTTAAAAAGCTAATAACTAAGTCAAAAGCTTAATTCCATCACCAAAATAATAAATTCTCAAT
>JH720076.1:74674-186200 GCA_000231845.2 Tetrahymena malaccensis 436 | reverse complement strand
TAAGTTTATCAATCAATAAATTAAGCTTTTACTTTAAATAAAGGGTCAAAGTTGTGATATTTTTGCACTAGGCTATTACTGTGCCTAAATCTTTTGCATCTGCATCACTAATTTGATTCGAACTTTAAATATAAGAATAAATAATTAATTAAATAAATATGGAGGAGAAAGGATGGTAAAAAAGATGGCTTTCGCTAGTATTTTAGTTGTGTTGTGATGAGCAAGTAAAGAAATTCATTAATTTGTATTTGGTTAGTTAGTAAATAAGCAAATAAGCAAGTTAGTAAATGACAAACATGTTGATATTATTAAATGATAAATAAATCAAAAGATTAATTTATTTCATTTATTAATTATCAATTCGTATTTTATTCATAAATAAAATATTAGAAAATATAACTATGAAATTATATATTATTATATTATCTTCAAAAATGATTAATTTTTTGATATATAAAATTAAAAAAATCTTAATTAAAAATAAAATTATTATTTATTTTGGTAAAAATTTTTAAATTGAGGTAAATTAATTAAATGAATTATAATATTTATTAATTCTCTGCGTATCTTATTTATTCATTTATATTTTTTAATCATTCTCTAAAAAATTTTTCAACTAAATTACTTGGAAGTTTTAAATTTATATTTAACCTTAAATATTTAAATACTTTGTAAACTTTAAAAAATATTTATCATTTGATAAATTTAAAATTTAAAAATGTTACCTAAAATTAAGATCTATTGTTGTTAGGTCTGTAATACTTTATTTTTAAGTTTGAGCAATTTTTATAATTTGTAATATGGGCTATGAAATAAGTAAAAAATTTTATGGATTCTATTTTATATGATACAACAAATCTCTTCTATTTTCTTACTAATAAACTAAAAAGTCCTTAATGAACTCATATAACTTTGATTTTCTATTTAGTTTATCTTGCTTATCATATTCAGTTTGAGGATCAAAAGGTATGGTGAATTAATCTTTTATCATATTATAATATGATTAAGGATATTTATTTTAATTTTAGCTAAAAGAGAGATAGTTATCAACTAAACATAAGACTAATCCTACTGAGAAAGTGTCAGACTTTAATTTTATAAAATATTGTCAACCAAAAATTTATTGAATTTAATTAAAACCTTTTTAGAATAAATTCTTTTATTATTAATATCATGATAAGTTTCTGGAGCCCAAAATATAAATGTTCCTAAATTCTTATATATGATTAATAAGCTAATAAAATATATTTATTTATTATTAAATAGCATACTTCTTCTGTTTCTATGAAATATTATTTATCTAGCTAAACAGCACATCCAAAATCATCTAAGTTAATTAATATATTTTAACTTTAATAAAAACTTGTTGAAATTTACTCAACTTGATCTTAATTTAATTATCTTTTTCTAAAATTAAAAAATTATTTGGTTTAAGATCATTATGAATTATGTTTAAGCTATGTAAAAATTAAACAGCACTTATTATTTAGCATGAAATTAACATTTTTTCCTCTTCATTAATTTCTTTTTCCTTTTTTTATTTATCTAAATAATTCTATAGTGAAGCTTTTTTTAAATTTGAAAAAATCAATTATATCTCATTCAAATAATTTATATTTTACAAAATTAAAATTAGCTTGTGTTTTTAAAAATATTGAAAAGTAATTTAAAAGATACAGTTATTAAATTAACAAAATAAATAAATGAATATTAAATTTGAATTTTACAAGTGCATCTTTCTAACTCATAAACTACATAACGATTATTTAGACCTTCCAAATAGTAATGAGAATAAAATTCAGTAATTAAAGGCATTTAAGCTATTTTCATGATATTGATTTCATTGTTAATTAATTCTTCGTTTTCAATTTCTTAAATTTTTAGGACAATATCCTTTTAGATTATCTTATTCCTAGTAGCTAATATGATCCTTTAAGCTCCAAAGCCAACAATTTAAAAGCTACCATTATATTGATCTCTTTTGAATAATTGAGATATCAGTATTATTAAATTCTCTTTCTTAAATTTAAATTTTTTGAACTCTTCTTAAATCTACGAATCATAAAATTCTATGATATGTTCCACTTGCTTTTCTATCTAACTCTATTTTAAATAAATAATTTCTTTCAAAATTTATTTTGTCAAAAAGTATTTAAGTATAAAATTTATAAAAAATGTTTTAATTAATTTTGTTAAAATAAATATTGTGTTTTACTAATAAAGTTATTATACCTTATTTAAATAAAAATATTTCAAATAAATAAATAAAAATTTTATATTTTAAGAAATCAAATTAATTTTTTAAAAGAATCAAACAGTACCTTCCTATAATTAAAGAGATATATAGGATTTCAATAATTTTTAATATTAATTAAATACAACATATTAAATTATTTTTTTAAGTTGTATTTATTTATTAATAAATTATAAATAATTAATATTGAAAATCTCATTTTAAAAATTAAATAGAAATATTAATTCATTTGAGAGGGTATCTTAGAAAATATTATTCAAACAATTGGTATTGGTTATTAGTAATTTAGTATTGAATAAATCTCAAAGAATGATCACAATAACTATAAAGCAGCCACTAATGAATTTTTAAATACTATGTATAGGTTTAAAACTAAAGGATCAAAAGTTGAAAAAATAAAATTTGATTAAATCTAAAATCATTTAAAAATTAAATGATAAAATTTAGAATTCTCAGCAAGTATTTTTTAGAACTGGTTGGAAATAAATAAATTAGTAATTGTAGAAGTAATTGTAAAATATCAGTATGGTTATTTTTAAAATTTATTTAGTTAGCGCTCAATAATTTTTTAGTAAAATTAATCATTTATTTTACTAATAAAAAAATCAAAAATAAATAAAATGGTTTTGATATAATTTTTAAATTAGAAAATCAATAAAATGAAAATTTTTTATCCAGCAAATAATTTTTTGATCGTGAGTTATTTTAAAATTTATTAAGATTATATGATATTATTACTTTTAAATAAAACAATTCCATCTTTTTTCAATTTTATTTTTCATAAAATTGTTATAAATTAATCAAAATCGTTTTTAAAAAAAATGAAACTAAAGATTTTTTAATAATCTAAAACCTAATATTTATGAAATGAAACTTTGAGTTTTTATTTTTTTTGAATAAAATTATAAACTATTAAATTTTAAATATTATTTTAGATTTTACCTCTATGAAAATAGAGTATATTTAGAACGGTAATTATTCTTATTGCATTTCTATGAGCATTTTTAATATTTCAGTAACAGTTTATCTTTTATAATACTCCTTTTTTAGACAAATTTCAATGATCTTGTGTAAATTTGTATTTCTATTTAGACTCTTTTTTTACCAAAGGTAGTGCCCTTTATAAATTGAAACCAATTCGATATTATTTAGCCACTTATTTGCATATAGGGTCAAATTATCTAATTGTAAAAAGATCAATCCTATTGAAAAAATGTCAGACTTTATAATTAAAATAAAATTAAAACACTGAAATAGTATTTAATAGATAAAATTTTACTTAAATTCTGAATTAGCCATCTTCTAATTCTGGTGCCATATAGAATTCAGTTCCTTTCTTTAAAGTTATTTATTAATTTATCACAAAAATATGTAAATATATATGTTAAATTACAATTGATTTGAAGCTCTTAGAAAGAGATAGAAGAGATGCAAATCCAAGATCACCTTTTTATTCATTTATTTTATTGAAATTTATCACATATAAAAATAAATAATATTTAGAATTTTACAAAGTTTAATTTAGAACTATTAGTTATCTTATTTACAAAATAAGAAATTCTAAGGTTTGATGTCTCTGTGTAAAATATTTTAGCTATGTAAAGTATTCAAACCATCAAGCATTTAAATTGCAATATGCTCTTTTAATCTTTAATTTTCGGATAGGTTATTGTCAATTAAGTATTAAAATAGCTTTCTTAGGTTTCCTTTAATTAAAAAAAATTAATAATAGCTAAGTTTTCTAAAAATATTTAATTAAAAAACTAACTTTATAATGGTCTCGTAATAAATTTTAAGTTTGTATTAAGGTAATAAAAATAAATATTTGATATTAAATGAGATAGCAAAATGACTTAATACAGATTTATTTATAAAAATAACCAAAATTAATAAATTTAAAAATCAAGATAAAATTGAAGTTGTTAAAAATAAAATTTTTAAATATTTTAGGTGATTTTTAAAAGAAAAATCTGTTTTTATTTATCAGATTAATTGTAAATCATTTTATTACTTTTAATTTAATTTTTATTCTCAAAATAGAAAAACGAAACCATATTCATTTATTTTTAACTATAACTTCATAAAAAACTTGTTTTTTAATGGATGTAAACATATTAGATTTCTTAAAAATAAGTATATGGAATAGTGATAAAATTGATGTAAGAATATAAATTAAAGTTTTTTATTTTAATCAACTACATTTTTTAGCTCTCTTTGAATTTTTAAAAGGAAAATAGCCAAATAAAAAAAATGAGAAATTAGTACTTAAATTTTCATTTAAATTATGATGAAAATTATAATTTACGTATTTAAGTATTTAAGTAGAAAGTAAAAATCACTTTGAATAAAAATCAAAGGTATTAATTATAATGAAATTTATTTACACACCAATTAACTTTTTTATTAAAAAAATAAGAAAGGCTTTCCTAAAAGTCATTTATTTAAAAATGAAGATATTTTTGTTTTTTTATATTAAAAAGGGATAAATAGTTAATTGGTATCTCTTTTGCTTTTTATTATTTTCATTACATTAATTAATAAATAATGTAAAATAGCTTTTACTAAATGAATGAAATTTGAATTTTATAAGATATTTTAATTAATTAATAATAATAGATAAGCAATTTATGATATTTAGGTGAAAAATGAAAATGAAAGCTAGTAAAAAATTAGCATATTTATGTGAGTAAGATACTCTAAAATAAGTTTAACGCAAATAATATTACCTTCGCAAGCTTCCATTTCAATTACTAAGAAAATAGTTTCTTTTTAGTTTTAGTAAACTGCATTTTTGTCCTTTTTGAGATAGTCATAATCTTCATCATATACATAAATACAGTCATATACTTTGACTACGTGCTTGCTATAACTCACTTTTTTGAGTAACTCAAATTCTTTTTTCATCGCGTCAATTGATCTTTTTTGCTTTTTGTTCGAGCTGTCTATAATTTTAAGGACAGAAGATCGCTATTCATTTACATTTCTTGCTTTTAGCACAAGTGATTGAGCTCCATCATCTAAATACTCAAAATCCTAAAACTAGGGTTATTATTAGCTCATCAATTCAAAGAATTTTTCTAATGAAAGTCGATTGATTGGGCAGCTATCAGAGAATCTTTTTGAAATCCTACATGCAAGTCTTTTTAGCTAGATAATTTACTATTGCATTTAGTTTGACATTTTTTTTAGACTAATCTAATTAAATTTTGTATGATATTCCTTACAGTTGGTGGGCTTAACTTTTTGTTACTACTAACAATTTGGCTTTTATTGATATTAATTAAATTATTTATAAATAGCAGGTTCTAAAAAATACATTTATAATATTAATTTTTTCTATTTTGATTCATGTCAATTTAATTAGCAATACATATTTTAATAATTCATTTATGTTTTTTATAATATTAAAGTATTTTATTCTTCTTTAAATTTTAGTTTTAATTTAAAAAAGCTTTTATTATTTTTATTGAATCTATTTTAAAAATATAAAATTTATTTTATAACAATAAACAATTCAAAAATAAATATTATAATTCTCTTAATGATAAGGGCAAGAATACTAAAAAATTAAAGTATAATAATAAAATTATAATGTAGGAGTATAAAGTGAAAGAGTTTGGCTAATTCGTAATAATAAGGTTATAAAGTAAATAAAAATTCATAACAATAAATAATTTTAAATAAAACTAATTCTTTTTTGAATTGTGTAAATTAATTAATTTAAAAAAGAATTGGATTCATATATAAAAACCATCAATTAAAAAATTCATTAATTTAAATTTACATAATAATCTTTTATAAATTTAAATAAAATAGCTTCTTATTCCTCTTTTATAAAAATTAAAATAGCTGAAATTCAGATATAATTTGATTAAAAGAGTTTTTTGGATTTAAATTATGTATTTATTGATCTCCATATTCTTTCAATGGTATTAGTGTGTTCTATTTAATTTTAATTGAAAATTTATTTTTAGCTATGATTAATACTAAAAACTGAGCTTATAATTATCATAAATTCGATTAGAAAGGTTTTGGTAAGGTATTCACATAGATTGACCAGCAATCTTGTATATACATTGCAGTCTTTAAAATGTGATTCTTTAACATGTTTAAAATAGTGTCTCTGCTTGTTTTGTAGTACATAAAAACATGTCTTTCTTAAAACTATCCTAATAAACAATATTTTTAATTTTGCAATTCTACCATTGGGCACCTTATTTTATCTTATATATATAAATTTCATCTAATTCAAGGCTTTCACTTTAAAAACTTAGTAAATTCATTCTTTTATAAAAATTATCGATGAATTAGCTTTTTCAATATTTTATGATATTCAGCTATTATTAAATTGCTAAGGGTTCTCTTATTGAAAATCTAGATATTAAAAATATGTCTCCACTAGACTAAATCAGAAATAAAATTTTGTATTATTTACTCTAAAATGAAATAAGAAAAAATAGTGTTTTAAAATAAAAAAAATTAGTTGTCAATGAATATAAATAAATATAAATGAATCAATATATCTGGAAAGAAAATTTGAAAGAAACAACTCATATGGCTTTAATAACATTATAGTCAACTTAAATTTATAGAATAAGGAAATGGAAACCTCCTCTTACTGTCATTAGTGAGGATGGAATATCATAATATTTTATTATTTATTATTTTTGTTTGTTTATATTTAAATTACAAAATTATTTGTATTTCACAACTGAATGTTTTTTAAACTGAATTATATAAAGAGAAGTAGGCCCTCTAGGCTTTAGCAAGTATATACCTTTAATATTTTTGATTTTGGCAAGTGCTTTTTTTCAAATATTTTAAAAAATAATTTTTTTAATTTAAAAATTTTTAGCCAAATTATAAATAATCTATTAAATTTTTATTAAGTATTAACAGTATATGCATAGTTTAATTAATATAATAAAAAAATTCACTGAATATTATAAAAATTATTTTTTTTATTTTAAATAATATTTATATTTTAATCTGGTAGTATTATTTTAATTTCTCTTTCTCAACTAATATCAACCTGATTTAAATTAAATATTTAAAAAAAATAAATTTTAATAAAATTTATAATTTATAGATTACTTTTGCATTTTTAATTGATAATTATTTGTTAAACAATTTATTTAATTCTATTTTAATAGAAATCTCTGAGCTCTTTAAATATTAACAAATTTATTATTTAAATAGTAATAAAAATAATTTCAAATTTGTATGATATGAATATTCGAAAATATTCTAAATTTAAATTATCCTATCCCAGATGTGTTAATGAGCATTTAATAAAAAATTTATTTAATAATCTTGTAATGAGTAAGTAAAAGAAATTGGTTAATTTTTATTGAGACCATAAGTTAATAATGAAATAAGCAAGTTAGTAAATAATAGGCTGGCTTAATTAGCTAATAAAAGCCATAAGTTTAATTCAATCATCAAAATAATAAATTCTTAATTATTAGTATATCAATCAATAAATTAAATTTTTACAAAACTAAAGCGTAAATTTTGCGATATATTTACACTAGACTATTTATTTGCCTAAATTTATTGCACCTACATCTCTGAATTAATTAAATCTTTAAATAAGAATAAATAATAAATATGGAGGAGAAAGGATGGTAAAAAATATGGTTTTGATTCTTATTTTAGTTGTATTGCAATGAATAAGTAAAAAGGCTTGCTTAACTAGCTAATAAATAGGTCAAAAAGCTTATTCAATAAGCAAAATAATAAATTCTTAATTATTAGTTTATCAATCAATAAATTAAATTTAACCTTAAGTCAAGCTTCAAAGATAGCATACTTTTGCACTAGGCTATTCCTGTTCCTAATTCTTTTGTACCAGAATCATTAATTTGATTATTACTTTAAATATAAGAATAAACTATGAATTAAATAAAAATAGAGGATAAAGGATGGTAAAAAAAATGGATTTCTTCAGTAATTTAGTTGTGTTGTGATGAGTAAGTAAACTTTAATTTTTAATAGTTAGTAAGTAAATAAGTATAAGCAAGTTACTAAATGACAAGCTGAATTAATTAGCTAAATAATTAATCCAAAATCTTATTTATATATCAGCAAAAAATTATGTTCTTAATTACTAGTTTATCAATCAATAAATTAAGTTTTTACCATAAGACAAGAGCCAAAGTTGTATATATTTGCATTGGGCTATTCAATTGATTAATTCATTTGCGCCTGCATCACCAATTTGATTATAGCTTCAAACATAAAAATAATGAATTAATTAAATATGAAGGGGAAAAGATTATTATTTAAGAAAGATGATTTTTAAGTAAAGAAATTCTTTAATTTTTATTTTGTTATTAATAAAATAAATAAATAATTAAATAAATAAATAAATAAATAAGAAAGTTAGTAAATCATAATTAATATTTTCAATCTGTAAAATATTCAATTTTTAATTATTAGTTTATCCATCAATAAATTAAGTTTATACGTAAAGTCAAGCATCAAATTTGTGATATTTTACACTAAGCCATTCCTGTGCCTAAATCTTTTGCATCGGATCCATCAATTTCATTCGAACTTTAATATATAAGAATAAATAATGAATTTATTAATATGGAGGAGAGATAGATAGAAAAAGATGGATTTCGTTAGTATTTTAATTGTGTTATGAAGAGTAAGTAAAGAAATTAGTTAATTTTTATTTGTTTCGAAAGTAAATAAATATATAAGCAAGTTAGTAAATAACAAGCTGTTTAAATTAGCTAATAATTAAATGAAAAGCTTTGTTAAATCAGTAATATAATTAATTTTTAATTATTAATTTATCAATAAATAAACTAAGCTTTTTTATTCTTAATGTTTTTAAAAGTTATTAGAAACAGACATACAAATAAATAAATCTTTATTTAAAGTCAATTTTTAACTTCAAGTTATTACAATAATTAAAATAGCTGTTAACTTTTATTATTAAAGATCTTCATTATTTTTTATATAGCACTTTGCTATTTTAAAAAATAGATATTGCTGATAAAGAGCACATAGCCATTTATTATAATTTATTAGTATTACTCTATTTTTTTTTTCCCAATCAAAATGAAAGTTTATAAAAATTGTCTTTCTAAAATCTGGCATAGACGTCCTCCTTTCTATTATATTATAATTTTGTGATGAGTAAGTAAAAGAAAGTTATTAATTTTTATTTAATTAATAAGTAAATAAGCAAGTTAGTAAATGACAAGCTGGTTTAATTAGCTAATAAATAAGTCAAAAGCTTAATTTAATCTGCAAAATAATCAATTCTCAATTATTAGTTTATTAATAAATTAATTAAGTTTACCTAAGGCTGAGCTTCAAAGTTGTGATATTTTTGCACGAGGCTATTCCTGTGGCTAAATCTTTTGCACTTGCATCACTAATTCGATTATATCTTTAAATTTAAGAATAAATAATGAATTATATAAATATGGTGGAGAAAGGATGGTAAAAAGAGGGCTTTCGTTAGTATTTTAATTGTGTTGTGATGAGTAAGTAAAGAAATTTCTTAATTTTTATTTGGTTAGTAAGTAATTAAATATGCAAATTAGTAAATGATAGCTGCCATTATTAGCTAATAACTAAGTTAAAAGCTTAATTCAAATATTAATTCACAATTATTAGTAAACTAATCAATAAATTAAGTTTTTACTCTAGGTTTAGAGTCAAAGTTGTGATATTTTTACACTTAGCTATTCCTATACCTAAACTTTTTGCACCTTATTCACCAATTTCATTTTCCCTTGAAATATTAGAATAAATAAGGAATAAAATTAATTAAAAGAGAAAGGATGGTAAAAATAAGTTCATTTTGGTTATAATTATAGTTGTGTTATGATGAGTTAGTAAAGAAATTTGTTAACTTTTATTTTGTTATTAAGTAAATAAATAGTAAATAAATGACAAGCTCGCTTAATTAGCTAGTAACTAAGTCGAAAGATTAATTCAATCAGCAAAATAATTAATTCTGAATTATTAGTTTATCAATCAAAAAATTAAGTTTTTACTCTAGTTATAGTGTCAAAGTTGTGATATTTTTGCACTAGGCTATTCCGATGGCTAAATCTTTTGCACCTGTATCACCAATTTTATTATTTCTTTAAATTTAAGAATAAATAATAAATTAAATAAATCTGGAGGAGAAAGGATGGCAAAAAAAGATGTCTTTCTTTACAAATATAGTTGTTTTATGATAAGTAAGTAAACAAACTTATTAATTTTAAATGAATAATACATAATTAAGTAAATAAGCAAGTTATTTAATGGTAACTGTCTTTATTAGCTAAAAACTAAGTCAAAAGCTTAATTAAATTAGCAAAATAAACATTGATCAATTATTAGTTTACCAATCAATAAATTAAATTTTTACCCTAAGCTAAGCGTCAAAGTTGTGATATTTTTGTGCTAAACTATTCCTGTACCTAAATCTTTAGCACTTACATCATCAATTTCATTCTTTCTTTAAATATAAGAATTAATAATAAATTAAATAATGATGGAGGAGAAATGTTGATAAAAAAATGGCTTTCGCTAGTATTTTAATTGTGTTGTGATGAGTATGTAAAGAAATTTGTTAATTTTTATTTGGTTTGTAAGTAAATAAATAGGCAAGTCAGTAAATTATAGCTGTCTTTATTTGCTAATAACTAAGTAAAAAGCTTAATTTAATCAGCAATATAATCAATTTGAATTATAAGTTTATCAATAAATAAATTAAGTTTTTACTCTAGAATTAGCGTTAAAGTTGTGATATTTTTGTACTAGGCTATTCCTGCACCAATTTGATATTTTCTTTAAATATAAGAATACATAATGAATTAAATAAATATGGAGGAGAAAGGGTGGTAAAAAACATGGATTATGTTAGTATTTTAGTTGTGTTGTGATGAGTAAGTAAAGAAATAATTTAATTTTTATCTGGTTAGTAAGTGAGTAAGCAATTTAGTAAATTATAAACTGTATTAATTAGTTAGTATTTAAGTCAAAAGCTTAATTCAATCAGCAAAATAATAAATTATTAACTTATATATTAACAAATTAAGTTTTACTCTAAGTTTAGCATAAAATTTGTGATATTTTTATACTAGTTTATTCCTTTGAATAAATTAATTTCATGCCCTACACCAATATAATTTTCCCTTTAAATATTTAAATATAAGAATTAATAACTAATTAAATTAATATGGAGGGAGGAGAAAGGGTAGTAAAAAAAGATGGCTATAATTAGTATCTTAGTTGTATTTTGATCAGTAAGTAAAGATATTCTTTAATTTTTATTTGGTTTGAAACTAAATAAGCAAGTTAGTAAATGAAAAGCTAGCTTAATTAGCTAATAGCTAAATCAAAAGCTTCATTGAATCAGAAAAATAATCAGTTCTCTATTAATAAATAAATTAAGTTTTTACTTTAAGTCAAGAGTCAAAGTTTTGATATTTTTGCATTCGGCTATTCCTGTGTCTAAACCTATTACACCCTATTTACCAATACTATTTTTCCTTTAAATTTAAGAATAAATATTAATTAAATAGTATGGCATAAGGTTATTCATCGGGATAGTACGCATTCATGCGCATAAGTCCCATGAGAATTCATGAAGGAGAAACAATGGTAAAAAAAGATAGCTTTGATTAGTATTTTAGTTGTGTTGTGATGAGTAAGTAAAGAAATTTGTTAATTTTTTTTTAGTAAGTAAATAAGTAAATATGCAAGTTAGTAAATGACAAGATAGTTTTATTAACTAATAACTAAGTTAAAAGCTAAATTCAATCAGTAAAGTAATCAATTATCAATTATTAGTTTATCAATCAATAGAAAAAGTTTTTACTACAACTCAAGAGTCAAAGTTATCATATTTTAGCACTAGGCTATTGCTGTGCCTAAATCTTTTGAACCTACATCACTTATTTTTGCATCCCTAAATATTAAAATAAATAATTAAATAAATACAAAGGAAAAATTATGTCAAAAAAAGATAGCTTTCGTTATTATTTTAGCTATTTTGGTATGAATAAGTAAATAAATTCATAAAATTTATTTGTTTAGTAAGTAAATAAGTAGATAAGCAATTGAGTAAATGAAAAGCTGGGTTAATTAGCTAATAACTAAGTCAAAAGCTTAATTCCATCAGCAAAATAATTAATAAAATTATTAGTTTATCAATCAATAAATTAAGTTTTTACCCTAAGCTAAGTGTCAAAGTAGTGATATTTTTGCACTAGGCTATTCCTGTGCCTAAATCTTTTGCACCTGAATCACCAATTTTATTTCCCCTTTGAATGTAAGAAAAAATATGAATAAAATAAATATGTAGGAGATAGGATGGTAAAAAAAAGATCACTCATGTTAGGATTTTAGTAATTTTATGATGAGTAGTTAAAAAAATTCATTAATTTTATTTGGTTAGTAAGTAACTAATTAAATAAGCAAGTAATTAAATAACAACTGGTTTAATTAGCTAATAAATTAGTGGAAAGCTTAGTTCAATCAGTGAAATAAAATACTCTTAATAATTAGATTATCAATTAATATATTATGTTTTTACCATAAATAAAGCATCAAAGTTGTGATATTTTTGCACTAGGCTATACTTGTGCCTAAATATTTTGCACCTTTTTCACTGATTTTATTATCCCTTTAAAAAAAGAATAAATTATGAATTAAATAAGTATTGAGGAGAAAGAATGGTAAATAAAAGATGGCTTTTGTTAGGATTTTAGTTGTAATATGAAAAGTAAGTAAAGATATCTATTAATTGTTATTTGTTTATAAAAAGTATTAGTAAATGATAAGCTGACTTAATTATTAATAACTAAGTCAAAAGCTTAATTCAATCATCAAAACAATAAATTCTCAAAAGTATAGTTTATCAACCAATCAATTAAGCTTTTACCTTAAGCCAAGTGTCAAATTTATGATATTTTTACAGTAGACTATAGTTGCGCCTATATTTTTTGCAGATGAATCACCAATTTGATTATATCTTTAAATATAAAAATAAAAAATGAATTAAATAAATAGGGAGCAAAAGGGATTGTAAAAAAAGATGGCTTTAGTTAGTATTTTAGTTGTTTTATGAGTAACTAAAAAAATCTGTAAACTTTTATTTGATTAGTAAGTAAATAAGCAAGTTAGTAAATAAAAAGCTGGCTTAATTAGCTAATAACTAAGTCAAAAGCTTATTTAAATCAGTAAAATTATTAATTCTCATTTATTAGTTTATCAACCAAAAAATAAAGTTTTTACCCTAAACCAAGTGTCAAAGTTGTGATATTTTTGCACTATGCTATTTCTTTACCTAAATATTTTGCATCATATTAATCAATTTGATTTTCCCTTTATATAAGAATTTTAATAAATTAGATAAATTTGGAGGAGAAAAGATAGTAAAAAATGAAGGCTTTAGTTAGTATTTTAGTTGTATTGTGATGAGTAAGTTAAAAAATTCCTCAATTTTTATTTTTTGAGTTAGTAAATAATAAGTTTGTAAATGATAAGCTGGTTTAATTAGCTAGTAACTAATTCAAAAGCTTAATTCAATTAGCAAAATAATCAATTATAAATTATTAGTTTATCATACAATAAATTAAGTTTTACCTTAAGTCAAGGGTAAAAGTTGTGATATTTTTGCACTAGGCGATTCCTGTACCTAAATCTTTTGCACCCTATGCACTGATTTGATTCATCCTTTAAATAAATGAATAAATAATTTAAAAAAAATAATGAGAAAAAATTATGGTAAAAAAATTTGGCTTTTGTTAGCAATCAAAAAATTAAGTTTATACCCTAAGTAAAGTGTCAAATTTGTTATATTTTAATACTAGGCTATTTCTGTATCTAAAGCTTTTGCACCTGCATCACCAATTTGATTTTTCCTTTAAATATAAGAATAAATACTTAATTATATTAATATGGAGGAGAAAGGATGGTAAAAAAAGATGGCTATAGTTAGTATTTTAATTTTATTGTGAAGAGTAAGTAGAAAAATTCGTTAATTTTTATTTGGTTAGTAAGTAAATAAGCAAGTTAATAAATCAAAAGCTATCTTAATTAGCTAATAACTAAGTCTAAATCTTAATTCAATCAACCAAATAATCAATTCTCAATTATAAATTTATTAAACAATAAATTAAGTTATTACTAGAGGTAAAGTATCAAAGTTGTGATATTTTTGCAACAGGCTATTGCTATACCTAAATCTTTTGCACCCTATGAACCAATTTGATTCGAACTTAAAATATAAGAATAAATATGAGTTATATAAATATGGAGGAGTAAAGATGGTAAAGAAAGATGACTTTCGTTAGTATTTTAGTTTTTTTTGTAATGAGTAAGTAAATAAATTCGTTAATTTTTATTTTTTTAGTAATTAAATAAGTAAATAATCAAGTTAATAAATGACACGCTGGCTTAGTTAGCTAATAAATAAGACAAAAATATAATTCAATCAGCATAATAATAAATTCTCAATTATTAGTTTATCAATCAATAAATTAAGCTTTTACTACAACTCAAGTGTCAAATTTGTGGTATTTTTGCACTAGGCTATTCCTGTGGCTAAATCTTTTGCTCCCTATGCCCCAATTTGATTTTTTCTTTAAATATAAGAATAAATAAATAAAAATGAACAAAAAATTATGGTAAAAAAAGATGGCTTTCTTTAGTATTTTAGTTGTGTTGTAATGAGTAAGTAAAATTTTTATTTGGTTAGAAAATAAATAAGTTAATTATCAAGTTACTAAATGACAAATAAGTAGCTTAATTAGCTAATAAGTCAAAAGCTTAATTTATTCAATCAGTAAAATAATTAATTATCAATTATTAGAGTTTATCAATCAATAAATAAAATTTTTTACCCTAACTAGATCTTCAAAGTTGTGATATTTTTACATTATGATATTCCTATGCCTAAATATTTAGCACCTTCATCATAAATGTTATTAAAACTTTAAATATAAGAATAAATAATGAATTAAATAAAAATGGAGGAGAAAATATGTTAAAAAAAAGTTGGCTTTCTTTAGTATTTAAATGTGTTGTGATGAATATTGAAAGAAATTCATTATTTTTTATTTGTTTAGTAAGTAAATAAGTAGATAAGCAAATAAATGAAAAGCTGGCTTAATTAGCTAATAACTAAGTTAAAAGCTTAATTCAATCAGCAAAAAATCAATTCTCAATTATTAGTTTATCAATAAACTAAGCTTTTACTACAATTCAAGAGTCAAAGTTGTGATATTTTTACATTAGGCTATTGATGTTCCTAAATCTTTTGCACCTTGAACATAAATTGGATTTTAACTTTTAATATAAGAATAACTAATAAGTTAAATAAATATGGAGGAGAAAGAATGGTAAAAAAATGTTGCTTTCGTTAGTATTTTAATTGCGTTGTGAAGAGTAAGTTAAGAAATTCATAAATTTTTATTTATTTAGTAAATAAATAAGTAAGTAAGAAAATGACAAACTAGCTTCATTATTTAAAACTAAGTTTATTTAAATAAAATAACTATAAAATATATTTTTAATTTTATAGCAAATATTTTATAAATTATCAAATTATATTTAAATCATTATTAAAATATAAAAAATCAAATAAAAATATAAAAAATTTATTAGTAAGCGATAAAATTATTGTTTATTTTGCTAAAAATTTTTTAAATTGAGGTTAATTAGTTAAATAAATTATAATATTTATTATTCTCTGCTTATTTAAATAACTCTAAAAATTTTTCAACTAAATTACTTCAAAGGTTTAAATTTATGTTTAACAATTTTGAATGAGTTTAAAAAACATAAAATAATATTAAATCTTTAGATATTGAAATACTTTGTAAACTATAAAAAATTTTTTATAGTTTGATAAATTAAAAATTTTTAAATATTACCTAAAATCAAGGTCTATTGTGGTTATATCTGTAATACTTTATTTTTGAATTCCAGTAATTTTAATAATTTTTAACATGGGTTCTGAAATAAGTAAAAAATTTTATGGATTCTATTTTATATGATACAACAAATCTTTTCTATTTTCTTACTAATAAACTAAAAATCCCTTAATGAACTCATAAATCTTTGATTTTCTATTGAGTTTATCTTGCTTATCCTATTAAGCTTCAGGATCAAAAGGTATGGCGAATTAAGAATTTATCATATTATAATATGATTAAGGATATGTATTTTAGTCTTTGCTAAAAGCGAGATAATTATCAACTAAACATAAGACTAAACCAACTGAGAAAATTTCAGACTTTTAATTATAAAATATTGCTTAATAAACATTTATTGAATTTAATTAAAACCTTTTTAGAATAAATTCTTTTATTATTAATATCATGATAAGTCTCTGGAGCCCAAAATATAAATGTCCCTAAATTCTTTTATATGATTAATAAACGAATAAAAAATATATATTTTATTCAAAGGCTTACTAATTCTGTGAATACGAAATCTTAATTTTCTAACTTAATAGCACATCCAAAATTACCTAAGTTAATTTATATATTTTAACTTCAAAAAAATTTATTAAAATTTACTCAACTTGACCTATATTTAATTATCTTTTTCTATTATTTAAAAATTGTCTGGTTTAAGGTCATTATGAATGATGTCTAAACTATGTAAAAAGTTAACAGCACTTATTATTTAGCATGAAATTAACATTTTTTCCTTTTAATCAATTTCTTTTTCCTTTTTTTATTTGTCTAAATAATTCTAGAGAGAACCTTTTTTAAATTTGAAATTAATTTTATATCATTACAATAATTTTATAAAATTTAAATTAGTTTGAATTAAAAATATGGAAAAGAAATTTAGAAGATACAATAAAATCAAATAGATAAATTTAAATTTGAATATTACAAGTGCATCTTTCTAATTCATAAACTACATAACGATTATTTAGACCTTACAGATAGTAATGAGAATAAAATTCAATAATTAAAGGCATTTAGGCCAATTTCATGATATGAATTTCATTGTTAATTAATTCTTCATTTTCAATTTCTTATATTTTGAGGACAATATCTTTTTAGATTTACTTATTCCAAGTAGCTAATATGATCCATTAATCTCCAAAGCCAATAATTTAGAAGCTACGATTGTATTGCTCTTTTTTGAATAATTGAGATATCATTCTTATTAAATTTTCTTTATTAAATCTAAATTTTTTGAACTCATCTTAAATCTATGAATCATAAAACTCTATAATATGTTCTACTTATTATTCTATCTAACTCTATTTAATAAATAATTTATTTCAATATTTATTTTGTAAAAAAAGCATTTAAAAATAAAAATATTAGGAAAAAGTTTTAAATAAATTTAGTGTTTTACTAATTAATGTGTTATAAATTATTTAAATAAAAATTATTTCAAATAAATAAATAAATATTTTAAAAGTTAAAATTGTAAAATCTAAAATTTTTAATGTTATTTAAGATCTTACCTGTACAAATATAGAGTATATTGAGAACGGTAATTATTCTTATTGCATTTCTATCAGCTTCTCTAATAGTTCTGTTACTGTTTATCTTTTATTATAGTCTTTTTTTAGACAAATTTCAATAATCTTGTGTAAATTTGTATTTCTATTTAGATTCTTTTTTTTCCAAAGATAGTGCCCTTTGTAAATTAAAACCAGTTCAGTATTATTTATCCACTTTTTTGCAAATAGGGCCAAATTATCTAGTTGTAAAAAGATCAATCCTAATGAAAAAATGTCAGACTTTATAATTAAGATAAAATTATAGCAAATAAATACTATTTAATAGATGAAATTTTACTTAAATTCTGAATTAGCCATCTTCTAATTCTGGTGCCATATAGAATTCAGTTCCTTACTTTAAGTTATTTATTAATTTTTAAAAAAAATATTTATTTATTTTAGTTAAATTACAATAGATTTGAAGCTCTTAGAAAGTGATAGAAGAGATGCAAATCCTAGATCACCTTTTCATTAATTTGTTTTATTGAAGTTTTACTTTATTGTAAAATATAAATAAAATTTTGAATTTTACAAAGTTTAATTTAGAATCTTTAGTTATCTTATTTGCAAAATAAGAAATTTTGAGGTTTGATATCTCTGTGTAAAATATTTTAGCTATGTAAAGTATTCAAACCATCAAGCATTTAGATTGCAATATGCTCTTTTAATCTCTGGTTGTTGGATAGGTTATTCTCAATTAAATATTAAAATAGATTTCTTAGGTTTCCTTTAATTTAACAAAAATAATTGTAGCTAAATTTTAATAAAATTATCTTTATAAAAAATTAATTATGTAAATATTTCTTAAATATATTTCAAGTTAGTATTCAGGTAATAAAAAAAATAATTTATATTAAATAAGTTAGTAAAATTAGTTAATACAGATGTATTTATAATAATTGTAGAAAAAAAAACACTATTTTTTATCGATTATCTAAAAAGCATAAATTAATTTATTTTTAATATTTTAAGCTTCTTTTAAGAAAAAATATGTATTTATTTATAAGACTAATGATAAGTTATTTTATTTCTATTAATTTAATTTCTTCTATATAAATTGAAAAACTAAACCATATTCATTTATTTTTAAAAAAGATTTCATAAAAAAACTAGTTTTTTAATGAAAGATGTAAAATATTAGATACCTTAAAAATAATTTTATGAAATAGTGAACAATTTATTAAAGAATAGAAATTAACGTTTTTAATTTTAATCAACTAAATTTTTTAGTTCTTTTAAAATCTTTAAAGGAAAATAGCTATTAATAAATATGAATTATTAGAATTAAAATTTTTTATGTAAATTAAGATGAAAATTATAATTTAGGCAATTCTTAAAAAAAAATAAGAATAAATTTTGTAAAATTTATGGATTTAAAAAGAAAGAAAATTAAAAAGTAATCATTAATTAATGCATATATCTTTTATCTCTTATTATTTCAGTTCAATTAATTAATTAATAAATGAAGAAAACTAGTTTTTACTAAATGAATGAATTTTGAATTTAGGATAGAGGCAATTTATGATTTTATGTGAAAAATGAAAACTAAAGCTAGTAAATTACCATATTTATGCCTGTAAAATGGGCAAAAATAAGATTAATGCAAATAATATTACCTTCACAAGCTTCCATTTCAATTACTAAGAAAATAGTTTCTTGTTAGTTTTAGTAAATTGCATTTTTATCCTTTTTGAGATAGTCATAATCTTCATCATATACATAAATACAGTCATATACTTTGACTACATGCTTGCTGTAACTTACTTTTTTGAGCAATTCAAATTCCTTTCTTATAGCTTCAATTGACCTTTTTTGCTTTTTGTTGGAGCTGTCTATAATTTTAAGGACAGAAGATCGCTATTCATTAATATTCCTTGCTATTAGCACTAGTGATTACGCTCCATCATCTAAATATTCAAAATCCTAAAACTAGGGTTATTATTAGCTCATCAATTCAAAGAATTTTTCCAATGAAAGTCTGTTGATTGGGCAGCTTTAAGATATTTTTTTTGAAATCCTATATGCAAGTCTTTTTAGCTAGATAGTTTACTATTGCATTTAGTTTAACATCTTTTGAAGACTAATCTATTTAACTTTTGTATGATATTATTTTTTGTTGGCTGGGCTTAACTTTTTGTTACTACTAATAATTTGGATTTTATTGATATTATTTAAATTATTTGATTATAATAGGTTCTAAAAAACATATTTATATTATTAATTTTATCTATTTTAATTCATATTAATTTAATAAATAAGAAATGTATCAATAGTTCATTTATATCTCTGATAAAATTTATTCTACTTCATTTAAATTTATATATAATTATTATTTTTTTTATTGAGCCTATCTTAAAATCATAAAATGTATACTATAACAAGAAAAATGCAAAAAGAAATATTACAAATCTTATAATAATAAGGGCACAGAACGTAGCTTATGTTTTTATTTACTTTTAAGCAATTTTTATACTGAAAATTTTGAAAGTTCAGTATTTGTCAAAAATAAATTAGGTTGTGATATAATCGATTATTTTCTCAAATAAATAATATTTATTTCAATAATATATTTTAATAAAAAAAGTTTAAATACTTAATGTATAGAAATTAATATTAAATATTTATTATATTTTTAATCTCAAAATATTTTATTTAAAAATATTTTTATTTATTATTGCAAATAAAAAATCCTTTTACTGTTTACCAATCTGAGACTTTAATTTAAAAGTAAAACTAGAATTGATCTAAACTTACATGTTTCCCATTTAATTTGATTACTAAATAAAATATTTTTCAAAAAGATTTGCTGTAATTATTTTGTTTAATAAAGGTAATATTTAATATTTTTTAGTAAAATCATATAAAATTAAAAAAGGCTTTATAAGGGTATGTATTTGATAAATGAGAATTCTAAAATGCATTTTATCAAATAATTTGCTTATTTATGAAGAAAAAAACATTTTATTTAGGAGTTAAGCTTTAGCAAAATATTTTTTGAGTAAAGATTAATTTAATTTTTAAATTATAAAAATCCTCAATCTAATTTCTAAAAAACTATTCTAAAAGCTAATTTTATTAATATGTTTATAACTGGCCTTTTTAAAATTATTCAAAATAATGTGGTTGAAAATCACTTCTTATTAATAAATTTGCTTTAAATAATATAAAAATAGTATGCTAATATCCTATCTATTATTTATTTTTTATTTTGGTCTAATTCGGACTATTTTAAATTTATTATTGCAGCAAATTAAGTAAATTAAAATATTATTATTTTTAAATTTGAAAATAATTAATCATGAATAAATGTGGCTTAAAACATAAAATATTAACAACTCATAAAAACAGCTGAAATAGATTAACTTATTAGTTAGTTAATATTTTTATTTATTATTTATTTTAATTTGCTTTTAAATCTATCTATTCTATTTATATTTAACCCTATTTATTCTGTTAAGTGTATTTATAATCAAACAAAATTTAAAATTACAGAAAATTGTTTTAATTAAAATATTTCAAAAGATAAACTTGAAAAAAAAAAAGAATAAATAAGATAGTGAAATGGTAAATAAATGAATATACTTATTGATAAATTTAGATTTTTTATAATTGTTACTGATAGCTAGATAATTGATGAGTGAAGATTTCTAGATTGATTAGATTTACTAATGTATGAATTTTTTGTTTTTGATTTATATATATAGTAAACGTACAAATAGTTGGATAGTTAACAGAGTCTTAAAACTAATAAATAATAATTATCCTTTAAAATTAGAATACAATTTAATATAGAGAATGAAATCTTAATTATTAATCGGTGCAACTTTTATTGCATTAACTTTAACTTTACTTGCTGTTTCCAATTAGACTCATCACTCCTTGGAAGACGGAGAACCCAAGCAAACAAGAGACTTCTTATCCCTTTGCGTTATTAAGTCTTGTTATCATTTACTTAGCACCTGCGTTTCTGATGATTCTTGCAAAACTGAATTTGAACAATTCTAAAATTCTTTCCTTGCTGATTACACTCAATATGATCAATTAGTCTCTAGTGCTAAGCATCCTGCTTTAATTTCTGCTCTCAAGTGCCAAAATGACTGTGGAGCTAGAGAATACTTTGAAGATTGTGGTTCTGTTCAATCCTATATTTACTCTTGCCCAAGTAACCCTGACTGTGTTAAGGAAAATCAAGAATATTTCGACAACGCTAATTAATGTGCTACAAGATAATACAAGGCTTGCAATGGATTAACTGGTGAAGCTTACTAGATCTGCTTTTTAACCGAAAATGTTTATTGCTTCTCTGATGGTGTTTCAGGAACAAACACTAAATACGAAGATGCTATCTTATGCGCTTGAGTTAATCTAGAATAAATATATAAAGTCTTATGTATGTTTTGCATATCAAAGAGAATCAATAGTAATTGATAGATAGTCAAATACATACATGTATTCATACATAAATTATATGTAAAATAGTAAAAGAATTACCAATTTTTAAAGATAAGTTAGACAACAACTCTTTTTCTTATATATAAATTCAATTGAATCCAATTTTAAATTTTTGATAAAAAATGATCATAATATTAGCCAATACAATCAAAGCAATTAATGAACTCTTCTAATATAATAATTTTTAATAACAAAAAATGTGCTAATATAATATATTATTATTAGAACAAATTCATTAATTAAAAAACTACCTACTAGCCTTATCTGTTTTTTAATAAAGTATTTTATTCTATTATTTATTTTTTAATAAAAATTAAAAAAGCTAATTACAAGAATTAGGGGGTTTATTTTGTAAAATTGATAAATATTATACCAATTCAAAATGAAAAAAGTTTTTACAATCATTTTAATCTTTAATAAGTGAATTTAAAATTAAATCCTAACTGATTTTTATTAATATAAAATCTACTAATTAGTTTGATTATTACGTTTATCGAAATCAAATTTATTAAGCTCTAATTCAATAATAAAATACTGAAATTATCTATATTTTATAGTTTGAAAAAAATAAAATTAGTCTAATTTTAATTAATGTTTTATATGATTTTGATAAATCTATTAAAAAAATATTTTATATGAAGAGTGAATAAAAATTTATAAAGGAGAAAAATTGAATACAACAAATAGTTAAATGTAATAAATCAAAAATAATAATATAAGACAAGTATATAAATTTTATTAGTCTTTTTAAAAATTGTTTTTTTTATAAATAATTAAAATTTATATATTAATTAATAATCAAAAATAAATTAACTCTATTAAGATATTTTATGTTGCTTTAGTCATTCCACAGTTAACTAGGATGATAGACTAATTGAAAGATACAGCAATTATATTTTTAATAAAGTATATCTAGCTATATTTTTAGCAGCTTTCCTGATAATTTTTAATAAACGATTAGTTTTAAATCATTTTTTTTATTGAAAATAAATTCTTAATTCAAAATTAGATTAATTTTTATTTTATTTTTTATACTTTTTAAATGGATCAATTTATGTTAGAGAAATTATTGCTTTGGTCATGGTTTTTATCAAAAGAAGATCTTCTTGATCTACCAGTGTATTCTTCGTCTTCGTGATAGTTATGTTCAGGAGTAAAAGAACCATAGTATGGGAAGAGGTTAGGATGATCACCAATATTAACCTAGCTGTGAGGCAGATCGTGGTTAGGCATTCTCAAGGGACTTGTTGAATAACCAATTCCAAGTTTATCAGAGTTGAATTAGTTGATGTTATTAGAACTGTTTGTTCTACTGAGAGAGAAAAGAGGATTGTTATTGTTATTATTAGAATGAATGTTAGGACTTTAAGCAGTATAATCTTTAAAGGGATTATTTAAATTGGAACCTTAGGGATTTTAAGATTCAAAAGGGAAATGCTCAAAAGATTAATTAGATTGTAACTTAGGTAAAGAATTGTTTCTCACTTAGTTGCTAATCCCGTTATTATTTGATTTATATTAAACTAATTGAAAATTATCAAACTGAGACTGAAGTGAATCGTTGTTGTTGATATTGTTGTTTTCCGTCTTTGATAAAGTTGTAGCATTATTTTCTGAATAACCTTTGCTGAGAGGGTGCATGCTGTCTTCGCAGATTCTTTTTGTTTTAGGGTTTTCGAAGACATTAATTTAAGGCTTTTCGTGTTTTATGCTACCACTAGCTGATGATACTGGTTCAATTTGCAAATAACCAGATCTGCTTTCAGGTTTATTATTGTTTCCTTGTACAAATAAATGCTGCAAATACTATGCAATCTATTCTTTACCATTAGAACCGCTATTTTCGTAAGTTTCTAATAATTTTCTAATGTTCTCTTAAGTTAGTTAAGGAGCGAAAGTTTCATTTCTTCCTTTTTTATTTTTTGTGAAAGGAAGCTAATAAACAGGGTTACTTCTTGATTCATTCTATTAGTTTTTAAATATTTGGATTGCTTAATATACTTTATTGTAATCAATTACTGTATCAAATGAGAATTTTCCGTTATTCAAGTTTTGAAATTCTTAATGCATATTTTGAAGTTGTTCACTTTGCTTGTCTCTTTTTTAATAAGCTTGATTTTATAGCATTAACTGGATATCTTCTAGGGTAGCTAAGTAATTAATTAATAAAATATTTAAAATAAATTAAAAAAGAATATAAATTACGTTAAATAGTTCTTCTATTATTTGATTGTTGAGGAACGAGTGATCTCTCAGATAAAAAAGGGTTGTTATTGCTGTTACTGTTGCTATTTAAATTGCTATTAAACTAATTATTTCTGTTCAAAAAAAAGGCTAAAACCATCATAATTTTTTCACTTCTCATTTCATCTTGTTCACTGTTATGATAAAAAAGAAATTATTTAATCATAAAATTTATTTAGTTCATTTTTTACTTTTATCTTCTGATTTCATCCCACAAGATCTTGTTCTCACGAATGAGAGTCTCATGTTAACTAATTAGCATAGTCATAGCTTTTTCAAGACTATTTTACTTAGATTTTATATTAGTAACTTCACTAAGTATTTAGCTGTTATCCGACTTAGTACAATCTCCATCAATATTCAAACTGTTACCCGAAGCATTTTGGAGAATTTAACCACTATCATCATTATTATCATTTTACTAAGTAGAAAATTCATCATTATTATTATCTCCACTTTTTCTTTTTATTTCTGAGAGCATTTTTCTAATAACATTAAAAAACAAAATTATATTTGAGAAAATTTCTAAAAATTTATACTGCTATCCTCTCTAAAATAGTGGGTTTTTGTATTCAGAATCTGTGCTCTCATTCCTCACCTTATGGAAATCGTACATATTAAGCTATTAATAATTAAAATAACATTAAAAATCTAATCCTTTAAACAAACTAAACAGCTCTTTTAAATTCATATTTATTTATTTAAATAAAAATCCTTTTTATTATTCAAGAAAATTTTTTATAAATCTTAAAGATTTTAATTTGACTTAAAATATAAAATTCAAAATGATTTTTAATATTTTCTATTTTTAAAATTCATTGATAATTTGTTGATCTTTTTTTGAAAATAACCAAGACCAAATGATAAAAATATAATAGAGTTTAGATAATAATTAAATATTTATTTAATTGAGTTGAGTTTTTGGATAGTATCTTGAATATAAAATTGAGTATTTTATTTGTTCCTTCAATTTCTTTAGCCTTAAATTGTATTATTAAACATACCATAATTATAGTTTAATTTAAATTACAGAAATTAATACATTTTTAAATTATCATTTAAGTTTTTTTCAAAATATTTAAATATATTTTAAATCATTGGTTAAATTTAAATTAATTAAGTTTCTAAAATTAATTCTTTATGTTTTTAATATGAATAAAAGTATTTTTGAATGCTTTTTACAACAAAATTTAAGAATTACTCTGAGTTTAAAAAAAAATAAAATGCCTTGCTTTCTCATTCAAAAAATAATTTTATAGGTTTATTTTTATTTACTCCTTTCTTAATTTAATAATTTGGGTGGATTTGTAAAATAGGCTTTAATTTAAGCGATTCTAATATTTGATTTTCATTCGCAAATTTAAATTAAAGATTAAAAGGGGAAGAGGCGGATTAATAATTTTAATATTTTGATAGGGATCAGATGAGCTATAAAAAAAACTAACAAAGAAATAAAGTAATTAGCTAATAAACAAGCTCAATAATGAATGATATTAATAATGGAGGAAATGTCAGTAATTAAAATTTGTTTGAGAAGACCAAGAAGACGATATTAGTAATTCTATTAAAATTATGATTTTGTTTATTGTTTGCAAAACAATAGGAATCAATAACATATTTTGTGTATAGAAACTAAACAATAATTTAATAAATTGGGAATCATTCAATCAGAATAAAAATTTTTAATCAGGAAAGTTTAACTTTACGTAATGAAAATTAGAAGAAAAAATTTTAGTTTGTGTTAGGGAAAAGAGTGTTCATTTTAGAGGGAAAAATAGAAAATTTAAAGTAAATGTTAATGAGGCTATGAAAACAATTAGATGTGAACTTTTAGTTCTGAAAAAGAGTGTAAAATCAAGAGCTGTTCAAGAAATGATTTTGATAAAAATGATTAAATAAATGCTTACTTGTCTAACAAATGAGGAGTAATTATTGTGCTTAAAATATTAAGGTAAAACTTAGTCTCTGAATTCATTGTGTTTCTTAATTAAAAAAGACTTGCCATCTTCACTCCAGCAGACAATGTCCTTGTGCTCTTGGTTCTAATTTTTATATTATTTTTGGCAATTGTTTAGAAACACTTAAATAATAAAAATATATTTTGGGTTGTTTTGGTGAAATGGTTTGTTTGTTGGTGGGTTTGTTTTTCGAAAAATGTTTGCAGAATTTGGAAAATTACATCTAACATTTCGTATGTTTTAACAAGAAAAGTTGGGATGGAAGTCCTGACTCTATTTTGAACAGGCTTCTTTTGCGTTTGCTTTAAAAAGTATGGAGTATGCGTTATCATATTCTTAATTGGCTAGCTTGTTTGTTAAATGATTATTATTTTTTGTCAACCTTTATTAATCTTTCTATTCTTCTATTTTTCTATTTATTTATTTTTTTTTTAATCCTTCGAGAAGAATTGCCTTTTCTTCTCGAAAAATTAAATGCAAAAAAGAAGATGAGCAAGCGTACCACGATAAACAAAAAGTCTTCCTCTCAAAAGCAGCTCCTATAATAATTCATTCAAATTTGACTTCGTCCTTCAATATTACCAAACCCTTCATTTCTCCATCTCAACCCAAATTTATGCCTCCTTAACATGACTTAACAATAAAATAAATAAATTTGTTTTAGTCAGAGATTTTCATTTCTTTTTTCTATCTTAATTCTAATCACTCCTTGATTTCTTCTATTACTTAAAAGGCTCTCTCTAGAAATCTAATTTATTCATTTCCCAAATCAATCATTTTATTTAGAAGCTTAATCTAATTTATAGAAAACATCAAAACCTTATCAGAATCCTACTTTCCCACTTTTAGAAACATTCAATTTTTTCTAAAAAACCCCAATAAAATCGTAAAATTGCTCTAGAAAATTATCCAGAAGAAAAAAATCTAAAATAATTTTAGCAAAAAAACCTTTAAAACTGAAGATTTTGCTATATCTGGCAAAATCTAACATAATCTTTTCCTTTAATCCTTTATATTTGATTCTATCTCAAAATAATAAAATACCTAATAAGTAAACACCTTTATTATAATAAATAAATAGGTTGTTTATTTTATAAAGATATAAGATAATACCATTAAAAAATCTTCAAAGTACTTTTTTTAAATAGATTTTTACTCTTGACTTTTAAGAAGAATAATGATATCTTTTTATTGAAATATTTTTCATATTATTTAATTATTTTAAGAATCAACTCTAATTTTTTTATTTGTATTTCCATTATTTATTTATAAATGAATTAATTAATATATTGGTTGATTAAAATAATTGTAAATAAATAACTTGGCTTAACAAAAGAGAACGATGATAAATCATTATTTTTTTAATTTATTGAAAAACTCCTTATTATAAAACAAAATTTATATTTAAATAAGTTAAAGATTTCGTTGATAATTTTAAGCAAATTTTGGTTAACTTTTGTATTTAAAATCTATTGCAATTAAAAGAGATTAATATGACATATTTATGAATTGTTTTCTTATTTAAAGTAAAAAAATAGAATATTAAAGATATTATGGCTTATTTATTATTTTCAATTTATTAGACCTTTTAAAATTAAAGTTTATAATTTATTTTAGTAAATATTAAAATTTTTTTTATGATAAAAAAGTAATAAAAATTAACTCTCCAGCATCATTACACATAATATAATTTTATATTTTATATTTAATACCTCCATCTTTGTTTATATAATATACCATTTTTCCATGATTCAATAAAGAAATGAAATTATTTGATTGAATTTCGTAATGCCCTTCTTAAAAATAAAATCTAAAACACTAATCAAATTTAATAATTTGAGATAAAATTAAAAAAATAAATTTAAATAAATTAAATTTATTTTTTAGTTCATAGCTTTTGTTTAAACGAAAATTGTAAAATAGAAATTTAATTATTTTAAAACATAATAGATATAAATATAAATTTATGTTTTTACTAAATATTCTAAAATATAGTTTTAAATTAAAAAAAAATGATTTTAAATTTAATTATGAATTATTTATTTATTTGTTAAGATAAATTGTTTCAATTATTTTATTAGATTGATAAAGAGTTCTTTAACTTAGAAATTTTAATATTGAAAATCAATTGCAAGCAATAATTTAATATAGTAAATAGATAACTTTAATAGCGAAAATGAGCTAAGGGTTAGAAGAACCAGTATATTCAAAGAAAGAAAAGTAATAAGCAAAGTTAAAAGAGTTTAGAGAATACTTAGTTGATAAAGAAGTTGTTTTAGCCATTGTTAAATGTAATTTGATTCATATTGATCAAAAAAATTGAGCATTTTAGATTTGATTAGCATATTTAGCTTTCTTATACATTTATAATGTAAAAATTAAAAATAGACCTATTATCAATCAAAAATTCTAAGGACTTGCCTGAAAATCCTTTGTAAGCTTTGACTGATTATTTTGGAACTTACAAAGATCAATCAGAATGGGAAGTATTTGACAATTTAACAAAAAATGTGAATGATACAAAAGATGAAAATTTAAGACTAGAGCAAGAAATAGTTTCAATCAAGCAACAAATAGAGTAAGCAAAAATAGATAAGATAAGACGTGAAGAAGAAGAAAAATAAAGAGAATTAGAAGAATAAAATAATAAAAAGGGAGGAAAAAAACCACCTGCTAAGAAGTGAAAAAACTTATTTATTTACTTACTATGAATTGTATAACAGATACATCTAATTTGTATTCACTTATAATATCTTTCTAACTTTTTATCAACCTAATTTAACAAATATTCAGTTTAAATTATTAATCAATCAATCAACCAATCCATAATAGTTTAATTTTTTAGGTTTTGCTATCAATAAACAATTAAGTTACATATTGAATTCTTATTATTCTATTATATATAAATAATCAAATACAAAAAAATACTTTCTATTTGACTAACATATTTATTTTTAATTTACATCCAGTCTTAGAATAATTATGAAGTTATTTTTTTTATATTTCAATAGTATTTATAATTTATTTTGTAAAAAAATAAATAGAATCAAATTTTTAAAAATAATTAAGAAATTAATAATGATGAGAATTATAGAATTTTATTTAGTAAAAAAATATTTAATCCCCCCCTTCTTTTATATATTTTTAAACAGATATTTATAGTTTTTTTGATTAGCTTAATTTAAAATAATATTGTTTGATCATTTTTTTAGCATTATTGTATTCATCAAACACTTTTTGTAAAACTAAAAAAATAATTGAATTAATTTATATTTAGATTTTTAATGTTTTTAAAAATTTGATTTGATTTTTTTAAGTTTAATTAAATCAGTATTTTTGTAATAAATTTTGGTTTGTTTTGATTTTGGAGATATTTTATGAAGGGGATTTTGACAAGTGGAATACAAATATGCAAACAAGTAAATATGTAAGTAAATAATATTCAATTTAATGAAAAGTTGTAAAATTATTTAAAAATAATAAACTCACTATCCATTACAAGTATGCTAAGCTTTACTCATAAAGAATAAAATATTCTTAATTCATTTTACTTTTTCTTCTTATACTGCTTCTGTTTAGCTAATACCTTTTTCAGATTCTTCGTAAAGGAAGAGTTCCTTCAATTTGCCATCAATTAAGGCTTTAATTAAAACGGAAATGGTACATCCGGGGACTAAGAATAAAAGAGCAGGTTGGGGGTGATTGAATACTACCATGACAACGAAAGTGGTGATGATTCCAGCAATATAGCCACCAAAGCACCAATTAAAATAGGGGGTTATAACTTTATGAATGTTAACAGCTTTCTTAAGTTATTAATCGATGTCGTATTTTAATGCAAGAGCTACAAAGACTCCTGGAATGACAATATCACCCAAACCGAGCATAGATTGCTTGTTATTTTCCCAGTCGAAGGGGAAGATTAACTTAATAGGAGCATCGAAACTCTTGGCAACTGTAACCATGACATCGGTTCCGTAAACCCAGAAGATATCATAGAAGAAAAGACCCCACATAAGAATATAACCGACCTTGAAGTTAGGAAGGACAAGGTTATTAATACCCATAACTGAGAAAGCAATACCAAAAATATTGTTGGAAATCCAGTTTCTAGTGAGAATGTAAGAAACTGTAGGAATCAAAGCGAGAGCAAGACAAATAATTTGTTAAAGATTGAATTCTAAGTCAATTTCCTTCTTCCAGAGAGGTAAATTGATGTTAATTTTACGCTTGATTACTTCGATCTTTTCATATTTATCTTAAAATACAGCTGAAAAAGGAATTTCGAAAACAGCTCCTACGCAAAAGATACCAATAAACATGAAATGAGCAGTGAAAATTAAGCTAAGATATTATTGGGGCAAAAACTTGTAAAGAAGGTAGATACCTCCCAAGACAATAGAACCGTATATAGGGAACTAAAGGGCGTCCTTAGAAGTCATGACTTCAGCATCTTCGCTCTAAGATCTTTTATGGAAGTCTTCATTGTGCTTTCTTTCTACTCTAAACGTTAAAAAGCAGCCAATGTAAACACAAGTGACTGAATTTAGAATTAACTAAACTGAAGCGGGAGTGTTCATTAAAGCAGCTGCTACATGAACGAGGATAATTAAAAGAGAAGCAAAAACGACTCTTTCAGGTCTAATAATGGACTTAACAGTTGTCATAGATATGCTATTGCTTGCTAACCTAACTATTTATCTATCTATCTAATTGGTATTTTGATTATTAATTTTTACAACCTAAAATTATTTATTTATTTAGAGTATCTATTTAATTATTTATTTCAAAGATTTTACTTAAAACTTTCTTTCTTTTTAAACTCTAAGTATCTCTCCAAAATCAAAACGATCAATCAAAAATAGATTGCTTAATCAAAAAAAGCCCCTTACGTTAACTCCTCCTCAAATCCAATAAAGATACAAACGTGTTGTGTTTATCAGATTCTTCTGATTTCACTCTACCTAATTAAAGTCTCTGTTTATATCGCATATCACAGTTAACTTTTTAAACGCTAAAAACAATCAAAAATAAACCTCTTAAAAAATACCTTAATTAATCTATTTTTTAAAATAATGCTTATAATTTCTTAAACAATAACTAAAATAAGCAAATTAATTTTTTGTATTTGTTTGAAAATCTACAGCTAAATTATATTTATTTTAGCTGATCTCTTAACCTAAAAAATAAAGCAAATAAAAAGATTAAATTTACATGAATTTTCATAATTTATTTAAAAATAAACCAAAAAATAAATTTATAAATTGTTTATTTAAAAATATTTAGAATAAAAAATCAAAAAAAAATGCAATTATTTTACACTTCAAATCAATTTTTATCCATTTAGTTTTTATTTATTTAATTATTTAATTTATTCTATTTTTTTCATAGCTGTAAATACCAAAAATGTTAAATACCTATTAGTATTTTATTTATTTAAATAGTAATAAGAAAAATTTTAATTCATTACAAGCTTTTTTACTTTTTTAGTTAAAATACAGTTATATAATTTAAATAAAAAAATACATTTTGTAAATAAATAAATGAAAGAAATAAAACAAAGTTTTTAAAAAGATAAATTTCATCATTTAATATTATTTGAATTTAAAATTAGAATTATTAAAAAATAATTAGAATAAATTTTAATCTAACTTTCGTTTGAGTTTTTTATTAATATGGATTTGTTCATTTTCAGTAAGTAAGTAATTTACTTAATTAGAGCAATATATTTTTTTCAGTAAGAATATATATTTGTATTATATTAAAGTTTAATAGAGTGAATGAAAATAGGATTGATTGATTATTGCAGCGATTTGGTTTTCTTTTTTTGTTAGTTACCTAAAATAATAATTGTTTTTCAATAAAATTTACAAAAAACTGTAAAATTAATTATATTAATTTAATATTTTGTTTGATAAATAGAATCATTAAATATGATTTAAAGCCAGAGCAATCAAGTTAATATGAATCCATATTCAGGCAATAACAATTAATTTTATCATAGTTAGGGTTTGCAGTTATAACACCTAGGGAATGCTTAAAACTAAAAGAACATTAGGAGTCCTAAGAGCCTAGAAAATATGGGGAATTTAGAATAATCCAATTATTAAGTTAACAAAGACACAATTAATAATATTAATAAACTACCAACTACTATTTCTTTCAACTAAGAAGGATAGTTTTCCATAGCAAAATCGATTATTGAGAAAGATAGTTTTAACACCTCTAAGAATTCTTAAATTCCTCAACTTTCTACTTATCAAGGCGATCCTCAAGGACTTGTCAATTTACTCTCTGAAAGAATTTATTAGCTAGTAGAGCAAGTTCATAGATTATCTTCGATTATTGAAGAAATGACAACAAATTAATAGATTCTTTCAGAGAAATATGTTCAACTCAGGGCTATTTATTACCAAGTTTTGATTGATAGAAATTTGAATCCCTAAGAAAAAGATCAGTAATGGCTTATCATGAACAAAAATTAAAAAGGTATCAGCATTAGTTCTCCTAACACACCTAGAAGGTAATAAGAAATAGCAGATCAAATAAGAATAACTTCGAATAATAATTCTCCTTATCATTCTAATAAACAAAATCAATCATAGCAGTAATAACTATAACCAATTAGAAATGTTTAGTAAAATAATGATGACAATAACGAGAGAGTTAAAAAAAGTCGAATTAAGAACTTGGATTAGCAACATAAAGACGCTCCAAGCTCCTGCATGAATTGTTAACAAAGAGAGCTTGAGCAATAAATTTTAAGAGAGCATGTTTCATGTAAATAAATTAAAGTTTTTATGAAGAAATTTAAAATATTTTATATTAATATTAGAAATGGAGAAAAATCTAAACAATGCCAATATAGAAATTCAGAATTTAAAATAGTTTATAGAAATCCAGTAAAAATAGCAAAATCAAAATAAGTTTTTACAGAACACACCGAATATATCCAGCAGTTTTCATGATAGGTCTCCTAATTAAAGTCATTCAGCTAACAGAATTTAAAATAATTCTTTATTGAAATCACCTGATTCTCAACTTGTAAATAATTATTTTAAATCTCCTAGAAACAGTTAAACAGAAAAAAACTCTCCAAATAATAGTATTGCTAATATCTAAAAAAGAAATAATGAACCAAATAATTCAGCACTAGACAATAAATCACCCAAGCAGCTGTAAGATAGTTCTCCAAATTACTTTGCTAATAGAACTCCTACTAATTTTTAAAGTAAAATTGAATAAGATAATAATAGAAGTTCAAATAGTCAAACTAGATCACCAAAGATGGTTTAAAATTAACCAGCTCACCAAAATAATGCTTAGCAGTAAAGAGGAAATAATGATCTAAGCAGTTCTAGTTTAAATAAAAAATAACCTTAACAATAAGATCACTCTCCAAATAATATCAGTAGAACTCCTAAAAATGTTCAAATAAAACCTGATTAATCAGGCACTAATAAAAATGCAAATAATAACTATTTACAAAAATCTAACATGGAGCTTGTTTACTAAAATAATTAAACTCCTAAATAATCTTAAAATTTAATGAGTAATGTATAAAATAATAATTAAGTATAAATGTAAAATGATGATCCTAACAATATTAGAAACTTAATTAGACCTTTGTAATTCGGAGAAAATTATAATTAGTAAGCTTATTAAAATAAATCTTAAACACCTAAATCAAGCTAGGGTCCTTCTTATCATTAGCATGCTTATTCTAGTGTATAGAATAATTAATAAACACCAAAAGGAAATGTTGATCTTAATCATCATTCGAATTAAATTTATAACTAAATTTAAAGCAATAACTAACCTACCTATTAAATTCTTATCAATTAATACACATAAAAACCTAATTATGAAAATAATTAATTAAGCAATTAGATGAAATCACCCAAATAAAATAATTCTAATGTTTATAGCAATTTAGACACCTTCAATAGTATTCAACCATAAATAGCTAAGGTTGACCCTAATAATGTAAGCTTAAAGGATTCAATTGAAGTATTTAAAGAATACCTCCATGATTAATAAGTTGAGTCTATGAAAAAGAATAATGAACCTTCTCATAATAACTCTCCTTCAAAATTAAGTAAAATGTATCAAACACCATCTTAAAATAAATCTTCAAAAAATAAAAACATAAACAATAAAGATAATCCAAAATAGCAGAATAATTCACGCACAAATTCTTTAGCCAACTAAAATAATATTAAAATGGCTCATCCGTAATATTAATAGAATCCTAAATGAGTCTAACTAATTAAACCCAAACCATTTATAAAAAAATGGTTGCAGAAACTTAAAAATTTGAATTATATATTTTTTACTTGTTTAGTGAAGTATTTCAAATAAAATATGTTACAATTTGATAACACCACAGTTATATTTTAACAATTCAAAATAAATTAAAATATTTATTTAGCATAAAATTTATCAATTAAAAATTTGTGTTTTCGGTTTTTTTAACTTTAAAATATTTTTTATAAAAATTTGATTTTAATTGAAACTTCTCAATTTGTTGTGAAAAATAGAAGAAGCACAATATGGTTAAATAAGAAATGAAAATTTAGGATAAATAATTTAGATCAGTAATTTTGTTTGTTGGTTTATATAACATATAATAAATTTAAAATATAAATTGAATTATTCACTTATTTATTTAGTTTTTTTTTTGCTAGCTCTGTGGCTATTTGTTTGAAATATTATTTATAAGTTTATTGGATCCATTTAAGTAAGTAAGTAACTAACTATTAAATTATTGATTAACTAACTAATATATTTATTTAGTAGTTTGTTATCCCACTATTTTAATTTAGTAACAGCTAACTCAATTTTCGCTATATTAACCTTATTCACGGAGTCTTTCGATTTCTTCAAGTTCTTGTTCTTCGTCAATATAGTTCAAGCCGAGTTGTTGCATCATATTCAACATAGAATCTTCAATTTGTTTAAGCAATCCATGGATTTAAGGGTCTTCAATTACATCTATTTATTTATTTAATTTAAAAAGCTTTCAATTAAAAAGAAGTAATTCTAATAATGTATTTTGCAAAATACCTTGAGCACTCATTTGACTAACTTGGTCTTCTTCTTCAATACCAAACTTTTCGAAGATCATATCTTGGATCATAGTATTTAAAACGAAGGGAATAAGCTCAGCAATGTCAGGAAGGTACTAAATTTAATACATAAAGATATTAGCATAAAATCAAAATAAACTATTTTTTTTCTTATTGAATGATCTGATTGTTTACTTGCAATTGGGTAATTATGGCTATGAAAGCATCTTTTTAGTTGTTAAGAATCTCCAACTAGTACTGAATAATTTCTTTAATTTTTTCTTTAGAGACTTGATTGTTGCGAGGAAGCTTATCGCTAAGTTAAAATATAAAAGATTTATTTTAAATCCAATTAGCATAAATATAAGTAATTACGTGATTTTTTATCTCATAGCTGATTAAACCATGAATAATTACTGATATTAACCAGTTTGCATAAGAGTTTCAATACTTTTTTCATAGATTTCTTTGTCTATATTGATATCAGTCAAGAGTTGGTCTTGAGCAGTTAAAATGAATTTTTCAACCTATGCGTTGTATTCAAGAACTAGTTCTTTGTATCTCTCGATGTCAACAGTTCTAGCTTTTCTTCTTTCTGATATTTAAATGCATTTGAACTTAACTTTTTGATATTCATAAATATAATGAAAGTATTACCTTCTCTATTTTTTTGAGTATAAGTAATATATTCTTCGCCAATATAATCTAAAGAGGATTCTAAGATAGCAGCGATTGTGGCGAAATCAAAACTATCAGTTCCGCTTAAGAATTGAACTTTGACTCTAGAAGAAGCAATGCTAGTCTTTGTTTTAACACTAAAGTCAGGTTGTTCCCTTTCTTGTAATTGCTATTGCTTTAAATCCTATTCTTAATCTGCCTAAACTTGGACTTATTCTTAATTATGAGGGCGCTTGACACCTCTCTTAACCTTTTCTTCTTGATCATCTTCAACAGCTTCTTTGATCTATGATTTTTCTTCTTTAACTGCCTTTTATTCTTGCTTCTTGCTATTCAAATAAATGACCCTATTTTCAAAATATGAATTAGTAATGCAAAAATCTAAAATTTATCTATGTATCTATCTGCTGCTAAAAATTATTCTAGAATAATTGTGTTTTTATTGTATGGCTTTGCAATAACTAATGCAAAATCCCTCTCTGTAATTATAAAAAGAGAGCTATGAAAAAAATGTTGCAAATTTTTTACACTCCTGCAGTGAGAGCGAGAGCTGAACCACCTAAAACAATAGCTGTTTTGTTATTTTTAAAAAAACTCATATCTCAATAAATTTATTGATTTTCACTGTATATCTTTTTTAAGATATTATTTACCAAAAAATTGTAGATTTCATCAATATATAAATGATTTAAAGGCAAACAGTCAAATGTAATAGATAGGCTCTTTTGCAGCAATGCCATTTCAAACGAACAAAAAAACATTATTTCATTTCTTCCTTTCAAAAAGGTAAAGCTGAATAATTAATTTCCATTAAATAAACAACCTTTATTCAATAAAAATGTTTATTTACTCTACTAATTGCAATGAATACATTTATTTAATTCATTTATCTAATGGATCTATTCAGTGAAGGATTTTTTTAATAAGGATTTTTAAATTGTTTAAGCAATTACATTTAAATGAAATAAAATTATAAAGTATTAATTTTTCTGCTTTGGTTAGAATTTTGTTTGAGAAACAATAATTTTATTTGTTTGTTTTTAACATGATTTTATGGACATGCTAGATATAATGATATACAAAAAATGAGGAGAAGATTTGAGTGTGTTGTATTGTTTAACAATTTTATTTATTTATTTGATTTTTATTTGTGTGATTGTGAGCTTGATAGCTTGTTTGTTTGTTTGTTTGCTTGCAATGGAAGTGACAAAGTAAATTTGAAAAAGTAAAAGTAAGTAAAATCTAAAGGAAATAATTAGTTTAATTTAATAAGAAATAATATAAAGAAGGACGACAATAAGAAAGAGGGAAAAGAAATAATAAATTAGAAAGAAAAAAAAAGATTGAAAATAATCTAAAAGAATAAGTAAACGAATAAAATAATTATAAAAATGTCTTATAAATTAATTTCGGTCAAAGATAAAAGCACAGTCAAAACACTTTCTTTTACAATAGCGTATCTTTTTTATTCTGTTTCATCTCAAAAACTTCTACTTTTTCTCTGCTCCCACCTCATTTCAACATAAATGCAAATATATTTATCGATTTGCTTGTTTTATCTTTCTTCAGATTTTCGTTTTCAATTCACAATGCGATTCTTTCTATCTTTAATTCATTCATTCATTTATTGATCGATGAATATTATATGCATTGCTTTAGTATTTGATAATAAATATAAATACAAATTACGTTTGGAAATTAAATTTTCTATCCATCCCTATTATAACTAGCAGCGAAATATAAAAATCTGATGTTTCCTATTCATCTTTTAAATCTTAATTCATTAATTGTTCTCATATTATATTTGTATTTGACCTTTAATATTATTTCATAGTGGAATTTCTGAAGAGTAACTCCAGAAGTTTTTCAAAAAAATCTCTCACAACTTTAAAATGCTCGAAAACTTGACACTGCTATCGAGGTATTTTAATTTAGCTTTGAAATCGTTTCGTTTTATTTAAAATATCCAACAAGCATTATAACTTCGGTAGAAAATTTAAATCGAGACTATAACGCTTACGTAACCTCATCAAAATTAAAAATATCTCCAACTATTTATCTTATAATAATCTATTTCCATCTTTCCAGCTAACTTTTCAACCTATTTATTTTAAACAGATACGGCCAGCTCAATGATAGAACTATTAAAATATTTTCAGAAGGTATGTCCAAGCACCTATCGCTCGTTAGTTCAACACTAACAACTCTTATCTTAGACTTTGAGTAAACAAATTCTATTTTTTTATTTAAAAGCACACTAAATAAATCCTTTATATTTATTTCTACCTTATTATATTCATATAGATACAATGAGTTCAGTATAGCCTCATCTTTTTTTGAAAGTCTAGAAAAATTTTAAAATCTGACAACTTTAAAATTAAATTTAAGGTAATAAATTTTAATTACTATATAGACTTTTGCGAATTAGTGTAAACAAATAAATTAATCAATTATTACCATTACACTTTCCATCTATAAATAAATATTTCACTCTCCTAAATATAATTTATTTTCTAAATCTCTCTAAATTTCAATATAAATAGCAAGCAAGCAACCCTAAAAATCTATATATTTTATTAGTGTCTAATAAATAAATTAATTCAAGAATTTGCAATAAATTTAAATAAATGATTTTGGATGATATCAAACAAATGACTAAAAATGCTCAATACATTACAATAAAATGAATAAGATAAATTTTTAGATAAATACTTTAATTACTTTTTTGATAGATTAAATATATTTATTAAGATTAATTTATAATATTTGAAATTAAGTAAATAAATCTAAATAATCAGCTAAATAAAATACAGATTAATTTATAATAAATATTTGGATAAATACTTTATAAAATCAAAAACATAAGTGAGAATGACGAAATATTCTAGATTGATTAATTTAAAAGATATTTAGTGACTATTTATATGAATTCTTTCATGATAAATTATATGAGATAAATGATTAGATTCTTAAATACTAGATAAATTTAGGATATAGTAATTGTATTTATATTTAGTATCTATTTTGATGATATTCTATCACTGTGCAAATTCCAAGATCAATAATAATTTAGCTGAATAGTTATTACGTGAGTACTTTTGTTATAAATAAATATGATAATGGATAAAATGAAAAATATTATATGGGCTGATTAACCTAACCGAATGATTTAATGGATTAATAAATAAACTTTTTCTATAAACAATTTGCAATAAAGCAATACTAAGTTATTTTATGAATCGATAAAGCATAAATAAAAGTAATTGCTTTAAGTTAAATACTTTATAATTGAATGCTAAAAATACCTATTTGATTGCAGATCAGGGAATTGCTTATATTCTAATGATTATTAATGGGATGAATAATAAATAAAAAATACTTTTTAATTTGAATAATGTTTATAATTAATTGATAGAATTCTAACAAATTAAATGAGATAAGAGAGTGAGTTTACTATATGATTAATAAAACACAAATTATATTTGATAGTTTTAATAACTGACAATATTTAAATAAATATAGATGAATTTACAAATTTGATTAATATTTTGATATTAACAAAAAAATTCTATTTCTCATGGTATTTAATTAGACAAACAAAATAATTGAAATTTATTCAGAAAGATTTGATTTTTAAATAAAATGAGTGATAAATTTGATATTAATTTTTATTCTTCATTCAAATAAAATATAGCATTATACATAAATAAGTTTTATCTTTTAAAGAGAATTTATAAAAATTTAAAATAAAAATTAATTTGATCGCCTATTTTATAATTATAATAATTATTTAATTAAAAGAGATAATTATTTGGATGAAAACACTCACCTATCTTTGGGACATTGTTTGGGAAAATTAAATTAACTTTGCACACTTCACTTGAATATAAGGTATTTGTTATTTAACAAATATTACAATAACACTTAATCTTTATCAATCATTATTATATCTTTTAATGTAGTCGTACTAATTTTACTGCGTAATCAATTTCTAATCTTGGAAAGGGAATAGGACAGATTTCAAATTTGATATCTTTAAAGCTTAATATGGAGTAAATTACAAATTCTTTCAATATTTTTAATCGTTTTAAATTCAAACAGGGGACAGCTCTTCTTACCTGAGTATGCAGATTCTTTCTTCATTCATTTATTTGATTTGAATCAACTCTCTTATATATAAATAGACTTATGGTATTTATTTATTGCTTTTTGGAAATATCATCAAAATTAATTTATTTGGTTTTAAAATAAGGGATTAATATATGGGCGATAAAGCTTACGGAGTAGTGTCTGCCTTGTATTCGAAAGTGGAGTACCAAAGATTAATATTTTAGCCTTTTTCCTTAACACTTATGATAAACAATAACCAATTAAAAAAATTACTATCAAAGTATTTGAAAGAAAATCTAAAAGAAGAATATTTGGATTTTAAGCAATACTTAATCTGATTATAAAACTCATATTTTAAACTAATTCCTTTGAAATACTAACTAATATTTCCCATCTATATTAATTCATATATAAATTATATATTAATTGTATATTCTTATCAGCTTACTTTAAACCAATCAAGCAAAAATTCATCCATCATTTTACTCTTTATTGATCAAATTCGTAAAAAAAGGAAAAGCATTTCCAAATTTAATCTTATTTTTAGTTATCTTGAAGATATTTTAATTATAAAATAAAATTCTAATAGCAAGTTTTAAAAATAATAAAAAAGCTTCTTTCTCTACTACTTCAATATTTCAAAATTAATACTTTAAATTCTATGAATTTATTTTACAAATAAAAAAGCAAGTTTATTCAGCAATTAAAGTTAATCATTACATTTACAAAGTAAATTGATTTGTAAAATCTATTCTTTAAATAAATATTTATGAATTTAATTGGGTAGAATATATATTATTATTATATACACAAAACCTTTAACCAGCTTTGAGAATGATCTTAAATTTCTAAACTTGTTACATTTTATAGGGTAATCATCCAATTAGAATGATCTCATTTAAAAAATTATTTAGATATTATAATATATTTATTTAACTTTTCTCATTTACTTCTAAGAAATTTGAGAAAATTAGAATTTATTTATTTTATTTGAAGATTACTAATTTGAATGTTTATTGTAATTAAATTTGTTTTGAGTATTCTAAAATAATTCATCCCTTTATAATTATTATTAATCAATTGGAGAAAAAGGAGCAATAACTGTATTAAATAAAGAGTTCCTAAATTTCTAATTTTCAGTATGAAAAATTATAAATCAGATTGCTTATTATAATTAAATTAATATTGAGTATTCTAAAATGTTTCATTTATTTTTATTTATAATTTGAAAAAAAGGTAAAAAATGAGGAGTTTAAAGAAAGCTAAATTGTTTATATTTTATTTAAAACAATAATTAATGTTTTTATATTTAATTATGCTTCGTACTTGATCACCAAAAATATTTTTTAGACTTCATAATGGGTATTTAAGTGCTAATAAATTTTGCTTAAGCTCCTAATTTTTATAAACTCTAAGTAATTTATTTTAATATTCATATTTATGATTTTAACATTTGACATTATTTAAGTTTTGCTTTTTTATCTTTTTTAAATTGCTAAAAGCAAATTCATCCATTATGTGAATGAATATAAATTAAATAATTGAATAATTACCAAAGGATTCTTGGTTTTTTAGAGCATATTAAAATATTAACTCATATATTTTTTCTTTTATCATCTAATTAAGTCACATGCTTAAAATAATCATAAAATAAGTAATTATAATCATAGAAAATATTTATAAATGGATACTTATTTTTTAATCCTTTTTGGAATTTTGGAGTAAAATAGTTTAAAAAATGCTATTTTGCTAAATATTTTGATAAAACTTACAGACATTCTTTCAATTATGATTTTTAATGATTATAATAATAATCTCATAGTTAAGAGATTGAAAGAACAATTGTTTTTAATCAATTAAATAAAAATAAAATAAATGCACTTTAAAACTATTTTTAGAAAATATAAGTAAATAACTATATTGAAATTCTACTTTTATTCATTAAAATTACATTTGAAATTATAAATTGAATAATTTAGAAATTAATAGTTTTCAATTTCAAAAAAATAAATATTTTATTTATTGTGATTGACCTTAATAAGATTTTATAACAATTAGTTAATAAAAAAATTATATTATTTAAATTAGAAAAATATTTTGAATTATTTATCAATAATTTGAAGTAAAGTATATTTTTTAAAAAAATATAATTAGCCTTATAATTTTGAGGATTTATTAAAGATTTAATAATTCTAGTGCTTGAAAAATATAATGAAATTAATGAGTTACATTTAGAAAATTAAACTAATACTTTTAAAATAGTGTGCTCTTAAAGCTATTGCATAGATCTTGAGCTGCTCATTTTTTAAGTATAACAGTAATTTAGGTGTTAATATATTAAAAATTTTCTCTCTTTTGAACAAATTAATCGTTATAATTTTAAGTTTATTTCACCTTATCTTCACTACAAAATATAAAATGGATATTTTTAAAAATCTTCAAGTTAGACAATCAAAAACAGATTAGTAAAAATGAATGGAATTGTATATTTTAACTGTTAACTGATTTACTTTGTATTGAGTTTGACCTTTATAATTTATTTAATTAAAATTCAAAAATTGTTAATTTAAAAGCAATTTTTACTTTTGATAGACATTATTTATAAATATTTTAAAGTAGGAATGAACTATATATGTAGTAAATAAAGTATAGACTATTTTTAAAAAGATTCTCTGGCTGTTACTTCGAAAAATTTGATTAAATTTTTTAATTTTTTTTAATTAAGAAAAACCTAGAATAAAAGTTTAGTTTAGTTTAAAAATTATTGAATTTATTTAAATAAATTTAAATTTATATTTAAAACAAATTGTTTTTTTGTTTGTTTATTTGTTTGTTTGCTTGCTTGCATAATTTTTTAATTTAGAACTTATTAATAAAAGTGTTTAGTAAATTTGTATGTACAAAATATTTTTTATATACAAAATAAAAGTTTAACTAATTTATTTTTATAATTAAAGTTACTCACTAATTTAATAAATATTTTATATATTTGACTCTTAAAAGAATAGATAGATGGATGTTTAATACTTTAGGAAAAAGCAAAATTGTCAAATGAGATCAGCTTACTTTCTTTTTAGGAAGTATTTTTTGTGTGTTACGGCTCTTAGATCTATTATTCATTTGCATATTTTATTTGGCTACTGTATATGGTTTTTAGCTTTCGCTTCTTTGTTTATTCTTTGAAAGTGTATCTATTATAATTCTGGTTTACTTTACAACTCCTTGTTGCTGTTATTGTTGTTAAACATATATTTTTTTAGGCTTTATAGCTATCTCTTCTATTTTTTAGCTCTGTTAAGATGAATAGTTTTATATTTTAGCAAAACGATCATCGAATCTATTTAATTTATAAATAAAATAATTTTGTTTTATTTTTAAAGAATAATCATATTTTGTAATAATGTAGGAATCCATCAGTCTTATTGATTAATAATAATAAATTTATTATGAATTTCTAATATCAACATCTTATTAATTAATAATGAATAAAGAATAAATATTACTCTGATATGTAGGGCTTGCTGTCAGACACTTTGATCATGTTAAATTTAAGAGAATCTTTATTTTCTTGGTTTTAAGTAAGATTTATGGGCTGAGATTAAGGACTAAAGATGTTTTGATTAGAGTTTGCAGTATAATTTTAGTTGTTTAGGGAGTAATTTTAGTCATATTAATTACTAAGATCGCTTAATGGTTTATTAGCGTTTTGTTGTTGAACTGGCTAAATTTGCTGAATTGTATTTTTTCTTATATAAGAGTGATTCAATCTTTTAGAAGTGGGTCTTTTTGGGAGTGCTGAAGTTAATTTATAATGATCTTAAATGCTCAATTAAGGCATTTGATACTCTGTTTGTCTGGCAAATTTTCCTTGTTGATTCACTAAGTCATCAATTTTATCAGAAATTTAATTACAATTTAAACTCTAAGAAAAGCTCTCATCGAGCCTTTACATATAAGGAGTGTTTGAAACTATTTTCTTGATCTTTTCTCTGTTTATATTTACAGATTAAGGAGTGTATTCTTGAGTAATGTTATTTTCAGAAAAATAAGCTTATTACAATTAGTTGTTTTATCCTCCAACATTATAATTTTTCAATAAATAGCTTTGCATTTGTTAATCATTTAAATTTTTAACTTCTCTTTCTTCTTTTTCTTCTTGCCCACCTTCGCTCTAGTCATCTTCAATATCATTATTTTGATTTGCTTGGTCAGTCTCTAAATTATAGAATTTTTTACCTTCAAGTAAGTTGCTTTCTTAGAAAATGCTGACTTACCTTTCTTATCTCTAGCTCATAGGTCTCTTTTTGTTGTAGTTATTTACATTTATTAACATTTCTGAAATTATTTTTATCTCATTTTCTGGACTAGTAGGTCCAATCAGTTAAGATGTTGGCATTTAAATTATTTTTCTTTCTTAACTTGCATTAATCTACTTCTTAGACAGCAAAGATGGGTTTGGAGTTTAATTTTTATCTTATGTAATTTATTTTTTTTGCATAGTTGCTTATCTCTTCAAAGGATTTAGCTTAGAATTCTCATTAGGTGCTTTTAGCACTAAAGGTTTCGTATTGTCAGCAATATCGTTTTTTATTCCAGTGTGCAAATAAATCCAAAGACACTTTAAAACTCTCTCTAAATTCTCATTTATTGAAATATATCTAAAAACTTTACGCAGATACTAGCAAAATCTAAATGGAGTGATTCTCATTAAATTGTAAGCCATTCTCATCTTAATATTCTAATTTTATAATTATTAAATTTTTTGAATAAATGAAGAGCTTTTTAAAAGAGGATAAAATCTTTTAATCAAAAATTAATTTACTAAAAAATTTGATGAAAATTATTATAATATAATTCAAATAAAATGCTAATATTTTGGTTTCAAAAAATTAAGAAAATAGAAGATTAATTTTGAAGAATATTTTTTAATTTTAAAAGCTTTCGAATCAATGAAAATATTTAATAAATTCTTTATGAATGAGAAATGTATTTATTTTATTTTTTAGTATTTATTTGCTTTTTTGCTTGATGTATTTGTTCATTGATGCTACTTTGGTTAGGCATTAAATTTTTTATTAAGAAGATATTTACAGCTAAAGATTTGTATGGAGTATTTGGGATTCTTGAGTTAGGATGAATAGAGGAGTAATCAAGAAGAGCATCACATATTCCTTCTCCTATTTATTCAAATATTTCTATTGTGTAGAAAGTAGTGTTTTTTAAAGGTTGAAGATCGATTCCGTTTACAATAACTTCTTAATCATATTAATCTGGATCCTTTTTTTCATTCTCAATTTAAGTGTTATTATAATCAAATAATTTATTGGTATATGTTCCTGTATTATAATTGCATTCAAGAGTGTAGCATAAATTTAATTTTGTAGCCTATTTAAAACAATAAATTTAGATTATTCATTTTTAAATTAATATTTACTTTATACAAAGCCACTCTGCCAGCACCTTCTTTCGAAAGTCCGTCTCCCTTATCCTTGCAGTACATATTTTTCTCAGTGAAATTACATGAGTCGTATTCAAAATAAGGAGAATTCAAGGAAAGAAGTCTTGGGAACAAGCAAGTATCAAGTTAATCTTTCAGGTCAAGGCAATTTCCATAAATGAAAGCACCTTTCTTAGTAGCATGTGCATGCAAATCAATATAGCAGTGTAGTCTTTTTGTCTCATTCAAATGTAAAATTAATTCTTTTATGGCATAAACTGATGGATGTTCCTATTAGTTAATAATAAATAATTGAAATTATTCTTAGAAAACAATATTTTTGCTTTTCATTTCATAAGTTAATACTGGGTAGCAAAATCTTAATTTGATAATCAAGTTTAAAATTTTTTATCTATCTAATTAAATATTTATTATTCCTAAAGTAACATTTTAAGTTAGGTCCCTATCAAAAAAGCTCTGTTTGATGTAATTATTAGCTGAATAATTGCTTTAAATATGAATTTAATTACAGTTTATGAAGGGTTAATGTAAAATCTGTTTAAATTAAGTCCGTTTGTATCTGTTCTGTAGTGACCTCTGTAAACTCCATCTGGATTGATCATAGGAATGCAGTAGAATACAAAATTATCTCTTAAAACTTTAGCTCTGGCATCATCTTTGTTTAAAAGGAGCTTAATTATACCATTGAAAACATGAGAACCTGGAGTTTCTCCTGGATGAACTCTGGCTGAGAAAAAAACATATTTCTTATTCTTGAATCTATTTTTATTTTATTTTTCAAATTATTTCGAATCATAAAACAAAGAACTTACAATGCTGGGCGAGAAGATTCTGGATCAGTAAATAAATTTGGTATAGCCTTCTCTTGTTGATTTAACTTATTGGTTTAAGAAGATATTGTGAGCAGCTCAATTTTTCTATCCTCCTTTGATTTAATTAATGTGCATCTATGCATATAAATTTCACTGTCATTTTGGTAAGTTTGCTCATATTCTTTTAGGAATTTCTATTAAAATTTATTAGAAATAACATGATTAGCAAATGAAAAATGAAATGAAATATTTTACAAAAACAAATAAATAAATTTTTTTTAATTTAAAATGAATATCTATTATGAAATTTAGTTTGTATTATTACTTCATTGTCTTCGTAGCTGAAAGGGTAAGTGAAAGAAAACCAAACTTTCTCTTCGGGTGATTCAAATTTATGAGTCCAAGTGATTTCTAGTCCATTATCATTATTTTCCTTTTTAAAAGTTTAAGTTAAAAATTAATTGTTTTATGATGTTGGATTCGTGTTTTTAATTACCATAGTGCTAGCAATATTAAACTTAACTCTCTACCATGTATTTGACAAAGAGCTTTTGAAAGTAGGTTGCATTCCTTCTCTAAACATTTTATTCTTTTTTATATAAAATATTTATTAATATTTATTTAAGATATACCCTAACAATTATCAAAAATAAACTAGTTTCATTTGTTTAAAAAAGTTTAAACCTTTATTTAATTAAATATTTTAGAACATTTGTAGTTGTTTATCATTATTGATATTTATTTATTTATGGTAGTTAAAAATTTTTGAAAATTGAGTTGTTAATAATTTTGAAGCAGATTTATTGTAATAAGAGCGAGATGTATGTGGAAGTTAGATTTGAAATAGTTTATTTTAGGGCAATGTGACAGAATAAAAATGATGCGTAATATAAAAATAGGAATTATAATTAAATTAAATTAATTAGTAAATTTGATAAGAAGGTTCGTATTTATAAGTGAGTGCTATTTTAACCAATTGATTTTTTATTTGTTTTTGTTAGTTTTTTTTTATAGAGAGATGAATAAGATTAATATTTAATTAATAGAGTTGATAATAAAAAGTGTTGTATTTAAATGAATGATGAATTAATTAGCTAATATAACTCTAAGAGATTAAATAGATTTAAATTTATAATTTTAATTCGTTAATCAATGCAAATGCATTCATTCATTTATTCAATAAATTAAATTAGCTATTAAATGCTTGTTTTTGTTACTTAAAAGTTGAGATTCATAATGCTGAAAGTAAGAGTTGTCTCTGCATTCACACCAGTGACAGAAAAATAGAACCAAGTCCTATAATTAGTGGCTTTTTGAGTTCCTTTGCAGTCGTTACAGACCCAAAGATTAAACTTTTGTTAAATTGAAAATGTTTCAAAAATACTTCTAAGAATCTAAAAACAAAATATGAGCATAAAAAATCTATTTTCTACTTTTTGATTAATTTAAAAATTTTATATATACATGATTGTTCTTTAGCGAGCTGTTTCTTTCAACTTTTTCTAAATTGCCTGAGTCAAATTGACTATCAAAAACGATAGATCCGAATTCATGCTTTGTCTATTAAGGGTGTATATCAGGCTTGCATGACTATGGTAAATTTTTATTGCCTTTCTCTGATTTATAGTCGTACATTCGATGGTATAAGTGGTTTTGATGTTGAATCTAAAATATGCTAAATTTATCTCTGCTTATGCTTGTTCAAATTGGGACTATTAATGTGCTTTTCCTTAGTTTTAGGTTTTTCGCAGAGCAACTTTATTAAACTTTTTAATGGACTAGATGAGATTGATTTAGTAAATAAATTGATTGAATGTTAATTATTCAATTTTTAACAAAGATTGTTTACTTTTTATTAAAAGCAATGAAAATTATTAATAACTAAGTAAATTAATGAATTAATCATTCAATTTATTAAGGAATGTGATGTTATTTTTAGTTTTCTATGTATTATCTCTCTTTATTCTTTCTTTTTTTCTAATATTTTGTCTGTTTGTTTGATTGCTTGTTTGTTTGTTTCTCTCATTTCTTTTATATGAAAAAAGTCAATAAAATGATACAAAATACTATCTAAAATTTTTATTGGTTGGAAGAGTAATTCTACTACAACAAATAAATAAATAAAATTAAAATATCTCTGTTACTAACTCAAATAATTTTGTATATATCTTTAAATAAATTTATTTGTATTAAATACCAAAAAAAATAATCATTTACAAGCATTCATAATTAGTAATTTAAATTTCATAAAACAATCAAAATCTAATACAACCAAATACTCAACCTAATTAAATAAATTAATAAATAATTATTTATGCTTTAAATTTATTTTGTATATTTAAAAAAATATATAAATTTTACATCAAATTAAAAACGAACAACTAAGAATTTCAATATTAATTTTTATTAGAATTAAATAAATCTAAATTCAACAAATAAATTAAGGCATTTGAAGAACTATTTAAATTTCATATGTTTTATCTTTTTACTGATTTAAAAATTTTGTAATTAATTGAGAATTATTATTAATAAAAATGTTCTATAAGCGAAAAAAATAACTTATTTCTGTATCTTAACAAAAGCTTATAAAAAATAAATTCATGAATTGTTAAATTCTACTAAGTTATTTATAACTTTACTTTGTTTTCATAAATTACCTAGAATTAAAAAGCTGGATAATAGAAATAAAAAATAGATAAAATTTAAAATAACTGAATTAGACTTTTTGGTATAATATGTTATGAATAGATGTTAAAATAAATTAAGAAAAACTTAAAAACAAATTGTAATTTTTCTAGACAATTTTTTAAGTTCTAAAACACTTTTTTTTTCCAAAAAAAGATATTATTTAATAAAAACTAGAAAAAAACTTCTTTAATTCTAATTTACTGTTCTAAAAATTAAAATTATTTATAGATAAAGAATTACAAAGATTTAAACAGTGAATTTATTTTTTTTAACTTTTTTAATCTAGTAAATATAATTAATATTATTTCCTCACAAGAATTTTTAGTGATTTTTAGCATATTTATGAAGATTGAAAACAAATAATTTTATTTATTTAGTTATTTTAAATAAAACTATCTTTGACAATATTTATAAAATAGCTAACAAATATTTTAATGTATTTAAAATCAACAAAAAACTGAAAGAAATTTATCATTTAATAAAAATTTTTAAAACGTATAAGAGGAAAAGCTAAATTTGCATCAGAAAGATTTTTAATAAAAAAATAATTAAGCTTTTTATCAAAATGCAAAATAAGATTAAATTTTTAAAAGAAAGAAATGAATTAAGCAAATATGGAAATAAACAAACAAATAAACTTCTTTTCAGAATTGAGTGAATATACAGATTGATAGATATGAAAACATAGATAGATGTTAAAAAATGACTTATGCTATAATATTATTATATTCCTATTAATATTTTAGTTCAGAATAGATAGAAGATTTTTTTGCTTGTTATTTTTTAATTAATTATTATTTTTCTGGCTCTTTAATAATTTATTTACTAACTCATTCACATAATTGATTGGCTGGTTAATCGATATCATAAATTGTTAATCAAAGGGAGCAGATATTCCATAATAATCTTTTTTAAACCCTTGAGAGAAGCATTTGCGTTTAAGAAAGCAAACTCATCAATGAAGAGTCTGCAGCTCACGTTGGATGAGATGTTATTGATTAAATCATACAAAAAGGTTTATGACTTTAATTGGTTTAATTATTCTTGCTTTTCATCTTCTGAGGGCACTTCAATTTTACCTGGTAAAACAAATTGCTTGATGGGTTAAGGGAGATTTTCAGCAGAGTTAAAAGCAAGATCGACGTCAAGATTTTTGAAATACTTAAGGAATTGTAATTGAGGAGAGCTAAGTAAATTTTCATCAATATTTTTGACAACATCTTCAATTTGAGTGCTAATATTCTTGTCCAAAGCCAAAGTTAATTTAGCTCTGGATTTGGTCAAAAAGGGAACAATGAAGCGATAGGTCTTGAGAGTTTCAAAGATTTAATCGACTGTTACATCAACACAAACTTCAGCTTGCAAAGTGTTGGGATTCTAAGCTATATCTTTCAAACCTGACTCAAGCAGAATTTGAAGAGGTTCTAAAATTTTCTCTGCAATCTATTCCTTTAACGAAATTTAAACATATAAATTTTATCCTATGATGTGAGTTTAAAGATTTAAATCCTTAAAGATCCTCTTAAACTCTTTGTAGAATTTTTGTTGACCGACTTTAGCCTCGTCCTCACCGGCTGAAAGGTCTTTATTGAGTAAATTAATTATTTGACTGAGTTTCTCAACATTTTCGCAATTTTCGAACTTCAAAAGCAAACTATAATTCAAGTTTTCAAACTTCTTTTCAGTTTCTTATGCAGCGGCTTCCAAAGCTTAGCTTGCTACCTTTGAGTCAATGGCTAAATTTACCTTTACGTTGAGGTGTCCGTCTCCTTGGAATTCCTCTCCGAATCTGACTCCGATGCTTGATATTTCTTGGCTCATCTTATTGGTTTTTAATTTAAGATACTCTATTTATTTTTGATGGATTTTTTGTTCCTTTTTAATAAATTAAATAATTGACTTATTTATTATTTATTTCTTTCTTTTATTCTATATCAGACAAAGAATAAATAAATAAAAAGATAATCAATAAACAAACAAATACTTTTTATTCTTTTGGCACAAAAAATCAATTCAACCAACTATCAAAAAATAACTTTCTTCTATCAATCTATTTGTTTATTTATCTTTATTTATTTCTTTTGTATTCATAAATAAACTTTCTATAAATAAAAAATGAATGATACCAATTACAAAAATAAATAAATAGTTGATCAATTTAACAAAGGATCTAATTTTTTCAATATTCCTCTCTTATGTTACTTAATATTCAAATTATTAATATAGAATAGCTTTCTTTGGTTGTTTGTTGACAGGCAAATCTTTTTTTTATTTGAAAACCATAAATTAGTAAATAACTGATTGATTGAAGATTATATTTATTCTATATTGAAAAAATGTATCCTATTTCATTTGGTTTTTTTAAATGTTAATAAATTCATTTTAAAATATTAGCAAATAATTTGAAGATGCTTTTTATGAATGATAAAAATATAAATAAATAAATTGTTTTGATCTATATCTGATGATTAATAAGCCAATTTACTTATAAATTTAATTAATTTGTGTTTCTCTTTGCTGATTTAAGGCGCCTCAAGAATTTGTTAAGAAATATGAGTCTAAAAAATTTTTTAAATTAAATAAACTCCCATAATAGGAAATGGGAAGAAAAAAAAATGTGGGAAGACCACATGAGAGAAAGGCAAATTGGTATTTATGATATTCATTTTATTTGACTGATTTGCGTTTTTATTAATTTGGCTAATTTGTCAAACAGAAAATTTAAAATAACTTTTTATACTTAAACAGATGAAGGAGATTTCAAAATAGATAAAAGCAAAGGAGATGTGTATGTAGAGAGCTGTCAAATAACAGAGTAAAATATTTTTGTGGTTTCGATACTTAAAGAAAGATCAAATTTAAACAAATAGTGAAAATGTTTTGAACGCAAAACCTGCTGAAAAAAAAGAGTAACAAATTTCTACTATTTAAATTGGATAAAACTTAAATAATATTAAAGCAATTATTGATTGAATATTCAATTCTAATACAAGCATGTGGGTAAAAGACAAATACATTGAAATGTATGAAGATAAAAACCAATAAAAAGATTCTAATATGTAAAAGCTCAAAGATAAAAAGGAAGCTAAAAAGAAAAGTAAAATTTTTCAAACAATTTCTTAAAATCATTTTCTCTAAAATTTATAATGAAACAGAAAATAAAAAAAAGAGGTCAAGAAGATCTAGCAGTTCTTCTCAAAGTAGCAGCAGCAGTGACGATGATAGTTCCGATAGTAAAAGTAGCAGCACAAGTAGATAAAGTTCTGAAAGTAGAACTCAGTCAAAAAACAAGCGAGATAAAAAAGAATCTAAAAAATAAATCAAAAAAAAGTAAAAAAAAGATAAAGAAAAAACTAAAAAAATTAAAAAAGAAAAGAAAAAAAGCAAAAGTAACAAGAAAAAGAAGGACAAAAAATCTAAAAAGGAAAAAGATGAAAAAAATTGAAATATTTTACAAAAAAAAAATCATGATAAATAAATTAAACAATAAATTCATTTTAAACTAATTCATCGATGTTTAACTTAAAGTTAATTGTCTTTTCTAATAACTAAAATTTAATATAAATTATTTATTTCTTTTGCAAAATTATTTTCACTAAAATTATTTTTTATATTTTATAAATTAATTTTATATTCAAACTAGAATTCTATTAAAATCAAATATTTAAAATAAAATACTTTTTTTATTATTAAAAAGTTAAATTAATTGTTTATTTTATAATTATTTAATATTATTGCAATTTTTTACTTCTTGACCTTGCTAAATAAATCAAATTTAATTTGCTTTCAAATAACTTAACTTTTGTAGTATATTTTTTTTAAAAAATATGGAGTTAAATAAACAAATAAATACTTACAGTTTATATTAAAAAAACTGCTTAAATAAATAAGATAATAATATAACATCTAATTCTCAAATAACAATCTTATAAAGATAATAATTAAATTACAAAACATTAAATAAGGCAAGAGTAAAAAAATCAAATGAAATCATTTTAAATTAAATGAGTAGATTTTAGGATTAGCTTATTTGATTGTTTGTTTGCCTGTTTGCTTGCTTGCTTTATTGCTTGCAATCTATGTATAAGCAAATACAAAAATAAAAGCGAAGTAATTTGGTAGTGAAAAAGAATGATTGAATGTATGAATGAGTTTTTGATTGATTGTATGAATTGGGAAATATTGAAAAAGATATTTATGTGATTATTTTAATCATTTAATATTATTTAAGTTATTAGATCAATCAAAGGAGGTGAATTGAAAATCTCTTAGTATAAATTATAGTGGCAGCTGATAAACAAATAAAAGGAAAAGAAAAGAATATTTAGTTAATTGCATAAAAATGATGAATAGAAATCTATTTAAGTTGTTATAGTTATCTACAAAGAACGTATCTTTCAACTGCACCAAGTTGAATTTTAAATTTGCAACCTTCCCTTCAAAGGAATAGATGAGATTTTAAAAAACTATGGGCTATACAGGTTTTTAGCCTAACACTGCATTCAGAGATGATTTATATTTTCCTCTTGAAAACTCAGTTTAAAGACAAGGTTTGGAAGATGTAATTAAAATTCATTTATTGTGAAAACTAGTTTAAATTTCTTCTTAGCTTTTGGGTGTTTGTTGGTTGTTGAAGCATTACCATTTTAAGCTACTTATCGCTAGTTAAATAACAATCGATAAATGAGTTAATGAATTAGAGCAATTAAGCAAGCAAACAAAAATCAGCAAAAGAAGAAATGTTTTATTTAAACAAGGAGATTATTTGATATTAATAAGTAAATTAAAAATAATTTAGTTGATTAATCACATCAAGGTCAATCCTAATTTAGCCATTGAAGGAAGAGGTTTATGTACTATTCTTTACATTATTGCTAGAGAAGGAAAGGACGAGCCATTCATTTTCAAAGAATTAGAAAGACATTTATATAAATTTAAGGAAAATCTTTCTCCTCGTTTATCCTTCGGTGGTTTATATGCCAGTTATAAATCTAACTTAGCAAGCGCTTATCAAGTATCTTTCTTTGAAGACGAGTTTACCAGAAATTCATAATAAATCAGTAATAAATCAATTCGCATGATTGCTACTTCAAGCATTATTTTTCAAAGCAGCGATAAAATGGGAGTTAAACAAAAGGAAAAAATTATTAAATAAAGGAAAATCAATTTATTTTGGCAAAACACTTATAAAAATATTTTAAAATTATCAAAAAAGCTAGTCTTTCTTACTTTTCTAGAAAGATTTATCAAACCAAAAGAAATTATTTGTTTGCTGATAGATGTTGTTTATAAGCTTAGATTAATTTATTGCCCCAATTTAAAATAATTAAAAATCTTTTAAAGCTCATTCATTCATAGCATATATCAAAATCTCATAAATGTCTAGATTCTTTTATAACAAATGCTTATTCCCTCAAAGATCTATTAAAAATGGCATGTTAATTTATAGAAAAAAGATTTCTACTTCAAAATTGTTCAATTAGCCAAAAAATTTGAATTTATTTTGGTAGTTTAAAAAATAAAAAAGCATGTTTTTAAGCTAAAAAAAATTTAAAATAAACTTTTAAGACGATAAATAGATCAGATCTAAAGAGAGAGATAAAAAAGAATATTTTTAATAAATTCACAAGAGCTATTCTTGAAACATGGAAAATTTAAAGAGATCAATAAATATAATAGAGATAAAAAATGGTTTATGAAAAATATAAAAAATGAAAGGAAATTCAAAGGATTTATTTAAAATTTATAGTGAAAAAAGAATATTTAAAAGAAAGCAGCAGAAAAGAAAATTTAAAATAATCTTTATTTTATAGTGTAACAAAAAATGCCTAAATTAGTGCTTGATTTCTTTAAAGAGTAAATGGAAAATAATAAAAGCTAATAATTGATGAAACATATAATTTTACTGATAATCATTCTCGAATCATATAGAAAATCTAAAGAAAATAAAATAAAATCCACTTAACCAATCATTTGAATAAACAAATTATTACTTTTTAGCATTCTAATTTTGGGATTTTTTGATGTAAATCTAAGTATTTTATGCTTTATTGATAATTTTAATCGTTTACCCCTATTTTACACCATATATCAATAGAAAAATACAATATAAATTCTTCAATTTCATTTTAAACATCAAAGTTATTTTTAAAATGAAAAAATGTTGCTTTTTTGAAAATAATGCTTTGTTTTGTTTAATGAAAAAATTTAACAAACTAAAATAATTTTCATTTTTAAAATAAATTCTTTTAAAAATATTTAGATGCCTATGAAGCCATTGAAATTCTTCAAACTATGTTCGAAAACACAACTAAAGTTAATGAACACAAAGTTTAGTACTTCAACTAGAGTGTTAAACCTATTATTGTTGCAAATTTCAATAAGTAAGTTAGACCTTACTCTGGTAACCTCCTCAGGCTTTTCTTGGGTAAATAATTAACAAAATATACTTACTTCGATTTGCAAAAAAAGCTTTAAATTTTAAATTGAAAGTTTTGGTTGCTGAAATTATAAACAATTTCTTATTTGTTTGTTTATTAAATAGGTTTGAGAAATATGAAAATTTATGATGAAGAATTACACGAATTAATTTTGAAGTATTTGCCTTACAGAAGAGGTCTTAATAATGTTAGGGATATTGCTGAAGTCTATGAAACTCTTTTGGAATACAAGGAAAAGGGACTCCTCAAGTAAAATATAGATGCTCATATTGAAGCCTTGGAAAAGAAGTTAACCACCAAGGATGACTGCAGATGGAGATATAATTTGAAGGAAAAGAGATTTTACACTTATGACGAATTAGTTGCTAACAGAGACAACTACACCATTTAGAATCAACTTAATCACAAGTATCGTTTCTCTAATCCTGAGCTCATTGAGAAGTTCAACCTCGTGCAATCTGATAAGGATGCTATCAAGGCTGAATTAGAAGCTAGAGAAAGATCAAGAGAATTAGAAAACTTGGTTCTCGAAATGTTCGAATTAAAGAACAGAGGAGAAGTTAATCAAGCTGAAGATAAGAACACTCTCAAGGGAACATACGAAAATGTCATCTTTGTCAAGGAAGGTGAAGAGGCTGAAGAAGAAGCCACTGAAGAAGTTGACAACGAACCCGCTGAAGAAGTCGACGAAGGATTAGATTTCGATCTTAAATCTAACAACAAGCCCAAAGTAAAGAAGGATAATAAGGGTCAAAAATAAAAAAACAAAAGCAACTGATCAAAATGATTTTTTAATCCATCCATTTGTTAATTAATCATTCATTCATTTCTAGTTCGGTTTTCTTCTTTAAATAAATTTAATATTTAAAAATAGTTAGTTTGTTAGTTATTTAGTTAATTAATCACTCCTTTTTTTATACTTTGTAAATTATAAAGCATTCTTTTAGTGCTACTAGAATCCATTTAATAATTCCCTCATATTTCTGCATTCGAACATTCAATAGATTTTTTAAAAACCCATTCAATTATTTGTTCATTTAGAATTGATTTATTCTTTGGATGTCTTTTCTTATTTGAGTTTTATTGATTCGTTTTCGCTTGCTATTCTTTTTTTTTTGAGCTCTTTGATGATCATTTAATATTTTTTACTTGTTTGTTATTTATTTGTTTATGTGAAATTTGAAGTTAATTTATTTGATAATAATTAGCTGTTTTCAAACGAAAATCATCACAAATAACAATTAATTATTCTAAAAAACTTTGGTTGAAACCTCGAATTTAAAAGAAAATAGCTTGAAATTAATAACAAATTTGAGGGAGATTAAACTACAATAATACTAATCGCTCAATCTTACAAAATTAATTTGCTGTAAAAATTGTTAATTATTTTTAACTTTTATTTTATAAAAATACTATGAATAGCCTTAAAGAAGTTAAAAAAATATATAAAAAACATAAAAAAATAAGTAGAAATATGATTTAATTTATAAAATAAATTTTTTGATGCTTGTTAATGAAAACAAATAGTATTTCTATTATATAATAAGGAAGCTTTTATTTGATATTTATTCATTTGCGCAAACGATGAAATATCTGCAACTTTCTGTGATGCAAAATTTATTAACAATTAAGAAAGCAAATTATTTAGATGGTGGGATTAGAATTTACTTTTTGAAATTATTATTAAAAAGCTAATAAATTTTTCTAGTTATTAAAATTGTTCTAAAGTTTCAAAAATAGACTTAATTTACCTTTTGAGAAACAAGAAATAATTAAATTTACAATACCATGTAAAATGAATAATTTTAAAGCTTATTTAAAATAATTCTCGAACAAGTTAAAGTGATTTAAAAAATAACAGAAAGTTTATTTTATTTTGAAAAATCTAAAAATGTTTTAACTTAAATAAATATTATTATTTATTATTCAATAATTATTTGTTACATCCTCTTGATATAATTGCGGATAAGTTGAGAGTGGTAGTAAATGTTTGTCGTTTTGAGATAGTAATGTATTAAATCGAGGTTTCTTATAGAAATAAAGAGAGCGAACTAATAGCTTTTGAGTATTTGAAATAGAGTAAAATGTGGATTAATTTACTTGTCTAATAATTTACCATATAAAAAGAATAGAAATCAAATTTAAATTTTGACTTTCAAAAATAATAATTAACATCTTCTACAAAAAGTATTAATTAAATTTCAAAAATCTATCTTATTCATTGTGGAATAAGTAAGTAATTAAGTCACTTTTAATTATAAGAAAATATATTTTATAAACCACTAAAAAGACCATTTGCGACAAGTCATATTAATTTATTTGTTTACTTAATAATTTGTGTTAACGCATCGCAAATACATAAAGATTAAAGCACAATTGCGATATTTAAGCAAATCAAAAATTCTAATTTGAGTAATAATATAAACGATAAACGAAAAACTACAAAAAATAATATAAAAGGTCATTATTACATTGATAATATTTCATATTAAATTATTCAGAAATAGACTTGATAGTTTTTAATTTTTCTTAATTTATTTATATATATTTGTTTGTTTTTGATTTCTTTGTTTTTTGTTTTTGTGTTTGTTTGTTTTAAGAATGAGAGTAATATAAATTAATTACAAAAATTAGCAAAAATCTAATAGACGTAGAGTTTGTTTTTAAGTCTATAAACTGCTTAGCTACTGATCAAGAATCGCTTTTATTTAGTTTAGTAACTAAATTAGAATATTTTAAATAGTTATAAATTGGTTTGTTCAAATAGATTCTCTATTTATTCATTTATCTTGTTAGTTAGTATAAATTTTCTTTCATGATATAATAGTTAATTTTATATAAGTAGTAATTAATTATTCAATTTATTTTATTAGGCTATGAACTCACATAGCTTTTAGCAACATTTTTCTTCTGTAGAACTTGTTTGAGTGGTATTCCTTGCTGTATGTTGGTAACGATTTAGTTATTCTTTGGTTCAACATTCTTGGTTACTTCAGATTTTATTTAAAGAAGTTGCTAAATGTTTCCCTTTCGTCTTGAGAAGTTCCCTTTTCATAATCATTTTGGTGAGATACATACTCCTCACTGGAATCTTTATCCTTTTCAAATCCCTGACTGTTTGTAGCAAAGGAGCTAGTCTTTTCTGCAGCAGAAATCTGGTCCAACAATTGAATGATTTTGTTTTTGCGTTTCGCAAGAGATTTCTTGTTGTGAATTACCAATTCTCCCTTGCAAAGCTTGCATTTACAAGCATTTTAGCACGCATAGCAAACCCAACAACCTTCTTTGTAAGATCCATGGTAGGTAAAATCAGGATCAAAATTCTCCTGAATGCATTTCTCACAGAAAAAGTTACGACAACGTGTTTTTGTGCACTTAGCAAGATTTTGAACAGTCATTTAACACAAATGGCACTCCGACTTCATTTATTTTATCCTCTTTAATATCAATGTTATTTATTAATTTATTTATTTTTTTTTTTCCTCTTTTTTTTAATTAGTATTTTATAAATGTTTTCTTTGATTTTGGATATTTTCTTAATTACTTTTAAAGTTGTTTGTTTTCAAAGATTTTAATTTATTTTTTGCAACCAAAAAACAAAAACATTATTTATTTATTCATTCATTCATTTATTTGTTTTTCTTATTTAATATTCTTTGTATGTTGCTGTTTATCAATGCAGCTAGCTGGCTTCATTTAGTTAAAATATCGAGCTAAATAGAACTTCATTCATTTAATGATTAACTATTAATTCTTTTAACTATACATAAGGTAGCAGGTCTATTACTTATTTTATACTACCACTATTGATAGCTCTTCACTTGTATTGTTTTAATTGCGTTTGCATCCTTTTAATTTACTACCTATAACCAAAATCTTTCTAATAAAAACATTATTTCCAAAAAAAATATTTTTTAACAGCCTATTTATAAATTATTAGTTAAAATAGTAAAATCAAATAACTTCAGAAAATCTCCAAACAAAAAAAGAGATCAAATAATTTTAATTTATTTATTTCATTTTTTTCAGTATTTTTTCATGCTTTCTTATAAATAATTTTAAATACTTAATATTTTATATTATTTTATCTATTTTATTTACAAACTCATTTTAAATTATTTAATTACGAAATGATAAATTTAATACAAAATTTCTTATAAAAGAAAAGTTAAATAAATAATTTATCAGGTTAAAAATTTTTTAATTGATTCAATAATTTACAAAAACAGATTACAAATTATTAACTATGATAAAATTAAATAAAAGAAATTAATCCATTTCTTATTTATCTGATCTTACATTTATTAAAAAATATTATGAAATTCAATTTATTAATTTTAATTTTTATAAACTAAAATTAAGAAATTATATTTAAAAAGTAAAATAAATTTATTTCAAATTATTGATTTGATTAATATTATTAAAATTATTTAGGCATAATAATCATTTTAATACATTTTAATTATTTAAAAAGTTAAGAATTTTACTTTAAATATTATTTATTCTCTCTTAAATTTTTACATTCAATTATTTATTTTGAAGAAAAACAACTAATTGTTTAAATAATATTAATATTTTTTCTTAAATATATTTCTTAATTGCTTAATTTAATTTTTAATTAAAAGCTTTATTTTATAAATTTTATTCTTGACTACTGAAGTCTAAATAAATCATCTAGTATTTTATTTTCTTCTTATTGTTTAAGGAGATAAATTATTTTTATGATTTATTCACAAATACTATTTGCTGCTTGTTTATTTATTTTCCAAAATTTATCAGTTTAATTTAATTAAAAATATCTTAAGAATTGAAAATTATACTTAATTGAGTATTATTAATAATGAATTTCTTTTGTAAAAACTCAAAAATGATATTTCTTTAATTATTACTTTTATAGTGAATTTTTTTAACATCTTTTTATTTAATTTTAATGTATTTATAAACAGAAAATCTTTTAAAGTATTTTTTTACAAAATTTTCTTGTATGACAAAAATTTAAAATACTTTTAATCATAAGTTTTTATTGATAACAAACTTTCTATGCAATAATTAATATTTTACAAAAAACTTGAAAGATATTTTTCTATTAAATTTAACAATTATTTATTTTTGAATTTATTAATTTAAATATTTTATAAAACAAAGATTTTTTTGGTTATATTAGAGGTTAAAAGAAGAAACAATAATTATTATTAATTAAAATATAAAAGTAACTCTTAATTTGATTTTAAAATCAATTCTTTATTTTTAAATTAAAAAATTCAATAAAATAAATAGATTAAAAAAATTTACTAGATAGAACTTAAAAATTAAGTTTTTTGATATTAAAAATTCAAACATTAAAAGAAAAAACAAATCTTTACAAAATAAAAACCTTGTTTTAAATTTTTCTTAACTATTCATGTATCATTTTAAATTAATATTTTTAACTGATAAATTGTCTATTATATCATCTATATTTTTAATAGATTTTTTAAAGAATTAATTTAAAAAAGTTTTTCCATACTTTTAAATTTAATGGAACTGTTTTTTTAAATTAAAATATTCCAAAATTATTATTTATATTTCTCTAAATGAAAATTAAAACAATTTTGGAATTTACTTTAAAGATCAATACAAACATTTTCCATAATTTTTTCACTCAATAATAAAAATGATTGTTAAACCAAAAAAATAGACAATTTGAAAATATTTTAAATAAGAATTTATAGATTTTAAATATAAAGATTGTATTTTAAGAAATTAAAAGTGAAATTTTATTTTTACAACAAATAACTATCAAGATTTTAAATAAAAATTAAGTTGAAATCATTAATTAAGTAGATGTTAACTTTTGAAAGCAATAAAAATGTATTAATTTTAAAATAATTATAAAGTTTCTTACATTTTAATTAAGAGAAAGTTATATTATGTAAGTAGAATGATATTTAAAATAATTTAAGTGAAGGCTTAATTTTGAATGTTTAAATAAATTTAAAATTTTATTAGCAAAATAAATATATTTTTGTACATATTGATTGATTTAATAATTTTTAAAATTCAATAATTCATTCCAAATAGACACATTTTTTGTTTTTTTGATTAACTTATGGATAAAATCATTTAGATAAATCACCACAAATTAAAACTATTTTATTAAAATTAACTAAATAATCTCTAATGAAAGATTTAAAAAAAAAAAACTTAATACTCAATTTCTAACTTAATTATTGTTAATAATGTAAAATTTATAGAAGATACTTTAATTATCTATCTGATTAAATCTTTAATAAAGAAAAGAATCTGGATAAGATTTTGTTAGACTTTATTATTAGTCACTTTTTTCAATATAATAAAGATTCCACCAAAAAGGTATCAATCAAATCTTTTATAAATAATACAAATAACAATAATAAAAATTTATTTAAATACTTAGCTAATCTTCTAGCAACAGAAATTGAGATAAATAAATAAATTGATACAAAAATACAAATCAAAAATACCTAAATAGAAAATGAATTTGAAATTAGCTCTTCCTTATATTTTGTTAGTTGCTACATCATTCTTTTTTATTCAATACATAAAATAAGTAGTAACTTTCCCTGGGTTACAATAGTAGACTGTTTGCTATGAATATACCCCAAGTGCTATGACTTAGGACTCTACTGTCATTACAAATACCTGTGAAGGAACCTACTCATTTGAAGTTGTTGTCTAATACTTAAACAGAAACCATGAAAGACATTCCAAGACATACACAACTGACTGCTTAAAAGAGAACGAATCTTTCACTATCCCTGCTTACGAAATATCTATCGTTAGATAAGTTACATAGGTAGAGTGTTGACTTGGTTTTTACTAATAGCTATTATTATATATTTAAAAAAGAATATTAAAATTATATAAATAAGTATTAATTATCTATCCTTCGTTGATTAAATAATATCTTTGTGAAATATAAAATATTATTTTCAAACTTTCATTTTCATTAAATAGTAAATTTTAATAAATATCTTTATTCTCTATAAATAAAGTCTTTTCAAAATAAAACAAATTAGTTTATTTACAAATTTTTTGTTTATATTGAAATAAGAAACTGAAATATTTTAACATTTTTCTTATTGACGTTTGGAGGCTCTTCTATAAATCTCTAATTAATTTTAAATATTCCTTGTTAAGAATGTTTAAAAGTGAGAAAAACTTTGATTGAGAGATGCAAATTTTAAATAGGATTTGTTTTGGTTATTAAAAAAACAATAACTATTCTTATATAAAAAATTATATTTGGATATTCTTGTTACTTTTATTTAAAAATAAATTCTTTTATAATAAAATATGAATATAATAGTAATATTTTAGTTCATTGTTATGTAAAAATCTATATTTAAACAAAAATTTTTATTAAATTTTAATTATTTTCATTTTATCTAAATCAATATTCTATATGCATTAAAGTTTTTAATTTACTATTTTTACTAAATTAATTCTTTATTGATACTTGATATGAATTATTTTACATACAAATCTAAAAACTCAAAAGAATTTATTAGCTTTAAATATTAATATGAGCTATTAGTATTTATTTGATTATTCATGATTACAATCTACCATAAACAAATATTATTGATAAAACATAAAAATAAAATAAATATTTTTAATTTAGGTAATTAACGACCTAATAAGAATTTTATCAATTATTTTTAAATTATAAAGTAGATTTGAGAAATAATGGTGTATATACGATAATGTTTTAATTTGACAGACATTTATTAATATAGGTAAATTTCAATAATTTTGATATAATTCACTTAATAGTCTAAAATTAATTTCTGGTGGATAAAAAATATTTTGATTTATAAATTTATCAAGTAGAAAAAAAAGGAAATTATATTAAGTGTAAGGGTATTTTAAAAGATAGATATTGATAACAATAGAATATAACTTGATTAGAAAAAAAAAGAAAAAGAGAATCGCTTATTTATACATAATTTAATCACCTCAGCAAACAAATTCAAAAAAAAGAAAAAATGAATAAATTTTTAATTTTAGTTCCTGTCTTATGTTTAGTTGGAGCTGGATTGTTGTTGGTTGAAAGTAATAAGGCTAGTTTATCTGTTGATAATGACAATGTTACATTCTCCTAATATTATATTTGTATGAATGAACATGTTTATCATAGAGACTCTTGCACTGATACTGATAGTTATCAATAGACTAAAGAAAAGCTTTTCTAATACTAAAGTACCAATCCTGCCTGTATTGCTTATAATAACTACGCAGATAAAGTACTTGATTTAAATGATTTTGATACTGCTATTTTAAACAAAGACTAATTATACTAAAACTGTCGTGCAAATCCTGAATTCTTAGCTATAGTTAAGTAAGACTACAATTGTTTTTACACATAATTCATTGCTCCTGAACTGAAATTTTGTAGTGGTTTAAACCTTTGAAGAAAAATTTTAATTGTCATAAAAAATTTTAAATAAAGTGAGATAATAGTACTTATTAATTATTTGTCATAGAAATAAATATATTTACATTTGATTAACTTTATTAAATTTAAAATTAAATAATATCATACAAATATACTCAAATCAATCTATTCAAAAATTGTTATAATTATTTTTATCTAATTAATTAAGAAAAGTAATTATTTTCTAATAATTGCTTTAGCTATTATTTTTATGTTACTTTGTATTTTTCAGGTCAAAAATCCTCATTTTTTTAATATACATTTACGCTTATCCTTAAGCAATTTAAGTAAAATTAAATATAGAGCTTTTCTTGTATCAAATTAATTTATTATCACCATTTTTTATTTTAAATTTTATCAAATAAATTTAATTAATGAATTTTCTCAAATTTTATTACAAAAAATTATTTTTTGAAAAAAACATTTTTTTTTATTTTCTCTGCTTCTCAATTTTTAAATTAATTAAGGTGTATCCATTCATTAATTGATAGAACTAGCTGTATAAATATTAAATTTTAGAATAATTTATTTTATTTTATATAATTTATTTTTATAGTGTTGTTAGAGTTAAAACTTTATTTATTTTGTTAGGGATAAGGAAAAGCTTCTAATTAAAAAATATTTAATCAAATAATATTTATTTTTTAAAAATTATGCTATTGTTTCTATTTTATAAATTTATTTTAGCTTTTGAGTTTGAATTAATTGAGATTTAATTTTATATTTTGTATTTATAAAAGAAAACATTGAGTATTAATTGAATTTATTAATGCGAATATTAATAGACTAATAAAAATAAATTATAATAGAAACAAAAAATTAAACTATATTTATTATGTTTTCATAGAAAAAGAAACTCTTTTAAGCTATCTAATAGTTTTTGATCACATAAATAATTTAAGTAATTAAATTTCTAGCTTTGAATAAACAAATTTGTTTTTAATTAATTGATAATTTGATTTACAAAACAAATAGCTAATTTAATATTTTTAATGAGGGTGATAAGAACTTATTTTGTAATCATTATTAACTAGTAGTAAGAAAATTTCTTGAGAAAATTTCTTTTAATCAATTTTATTTGAATAATAACAAAAATAAAATATTCTCGATTTTATAATATTTTTAAATTTTATAAAAACCATTTTTAAATTACAAGATTTTAATAGCTTTTTGAAATATTTTGATAGGATTGATGTTAAAAAATTGAAACAAATTATATTATTGTCTCCCTCTTTATCTGCTTACAAATTGATTAGCTATTCAGAAAGCCTTGTTAAAATCTGAATCAATTTTCTATCTCAATAGTATGTTTCTCAATAGATTTATATGCTCAAAATAAAATTAATAAGAAACCTAAGCGCATTTATTAATTAACATATATATGTATTTTTTAAAACTTTTCAAATAATAAAAAGTTAATCCAATTATTTATTTTAATTTCTTATGGTTAAGTGTAACAAATAAGTAAAATATGTCAAGGAGATTGGGATTTATTTATATTTCTATATATTTATTTCTTTTCAATATATTTTTCAAAGAGAATTTTGCTTTTAGTTAGCTATTTTTAAATTTACATACTTTTAAGTCTTTTTGTTTATAAAAGAATTGCAATGTGAACAGCCTAATAATTAATTTTTGACAATTAGAAATTCAATAAAAAATCAAATTTATCTTACTTTTTTCTTTTTTAGAGATCAGAAATCTAAATCTAAAGAGAAATAAACAATATGTAATTCCTTGCTTTTTAAATTGGAATATGAGTAATTTAAAATTATTTTTCAAAATATAATGTAAAAATTCTATATTAAGGGAAGGATTAAAACTATTTTTAGATAAATATGCCTATATGCATCACTTTTACGTTTGATTTTTCATATTTAAATTAAAAGGCGTAGTTGATAAAATATGGTATATAGTTATGGGTTTTAAATCTGAACCTATTTATTTATAAAGAGTAAATTTCAATTTTTTATAGATAGAATGGATTTAATAATCTAAAATTAATTTCTGATCGATAAGAAATATTTTGATTTTTTATTTAATCAAACAGAAAATAGAGCAGATTGTATTAAGAGTTATTGCATTATAAAAGATATTGATGGCATTAAAACAAATCTCAATTCAAAAAGAAGAAGATTGGTGATTTAATCATAATTTAATCAAATCAAAAACAAATAAACAAATTTAAAAGAAGAAAGAAAGAAATCAAAGATGAATAAATTATTATTTTTAATTCCTGCCTTACTCTTAATCGGAGCTGGAGTTTTGTTGACTCAAGGAAACTAAAACAGCTTATCTGCTGATAATGATTATGTTACATTTTCCTAATATTACGACTGTATGGATAAAAACGTTAACCACAGAGACTCTTGCACTATTTCTCAAAGTTTCCAATAAGCTAAAGAAAAAGTTTACTAATACTAAAATACCAATCCCGCTTGTATTGCTTATGATAACTACGTCAATACAGTATTTGCTTTAAATGAATTAGATACTGCTGCCTTAAACTAAAACTAATTATACTAGAACTGTCGTGCTAGTCCTGAATTCTTGGCTATAGTTAAGTAAGACTACGACTGTCTTTACGCTAAATTCATTGCTCCTGAACTCTAATTGTGCAGTGGCTTAAATCTTTGATGCGAAATAAATAAAATTGTGATTGCTCTATTAAATATTATATAAAATAGCATAGTAGTATTTATTGCATACTTTTATTTAGTCATAAAATTATAAAATAAATATTGATATATAATTAACTTTATTAGATTTAAAGACTCTTTATTAACAAAAAATACATACAAAAAGTGGCTAAATTCATTCAATTAATTTTAACTAGTTTCTTTAATTTCATATTAATTTTCTTATTCTTTCTGACTGAAAGTTAAATTCAATGGTAATTAATGTTAGCATATTTTAAATAAGTTGAGGCAAAATTTATATTTATAAATATAGATTCTAGTTTAAGTAATCATAAATTTCATTTTGTTAATTTTTTGAACATATTTAATATTTTTTCAATAATTTACCTTCATACAAATATATTAGTCCATCTAAATAGCACCACAAAGGATGAATAATATAATTTTTAACAATTATAGCAAACCTTCAAACTAGGGAAAAAACTTATATTTTTATTTATTTATAATTGGTATGAAATTGTAATAGATATTTATATTTTTATAAATTTAAAAATATTTTATTTTATCAAGAAATTCTAAAATAATATTAAGAACCACAATTTTCTAATGAAAAATAAATTATGAATAAATATATTTTATTAGATCTATTTCCTAACTTTTGGATTAAAGAGTGTTGAATTTTTCTTTTTGCAATTAATTAATTGATTAGAATTGGATCTTTTATAAATTTAATAAAGCAAATTTATTAATTTAAATATAAAATTCATTTTAAAATAATAAATATTAATATGCAATAAGTGTAAGTTTTACATTTTATTAGTTTATTTATAATAATGGTTGAAATTTATAAATTTTTTCAAAGTTTTAAACCAGCACACAAATTTAATTCTACTTAATATTCCTTTTCCCAGAGGCATTTATCCTGTTTAATAATATTTAAAATTTAAGGATTAGCACGGCAGTAAGAGTATAATTAAGAATAATCTAAAGCTGCAGTATCTTCCATATTTAAAGCATACATTCTGTCAGAATAATCTTTAAAAGAATCACAATAAGGATCTTTTTTTTAATATGCTACTGCATTTTTGTAAATTTCACTTTTTGGGCATAGGTTTTTGTTAATAACGTTTTTCACCATACAATCTGAATATTATGCTAATGTAACAGAATTACCTTTAGTAGATAAGCTAGTTTTATCAGCTTGAATTAATAAAACAGAAGCTCCAATTAAGAAAATAGCAGGAATTAAAAATAACAATTTTTTCATTTCTTCTTTTATTATTTGTTTTCAATTTAATTAAATTATATTATCTAATTAAGTGATTATCATTTTTTATCAATTCATATTTTCTTTTACATTAAATATATTTTTTAAAATTAAACATTTTTAGCTTTTTTGACAAAATAAGAAAGTTTCTTATCGAAAAATTTTCTGATTAGCAAATAGAATAATCATTAATAAAATAAAAATACCTTCAAATACAAATAAAATATTGACCAGATTAAAAAAAATAAATAAACTAAAGATTTGAGGGGGGTGATCAGTTTAGCTGCTTATATTTTATATCAAGGAAATTTATTTTAAATTTTATTAAAAATAAAAAATATTAATTTTCATAAAATATAAATTAAAAATATATTAATATCAATCATTATAAAATATGATAAAATTAAATAAATATTTGTTGATAATTAATGAAACTTAGTTTTTATAAATGTCTAAGGTAATATATTTAATAAAAGTAAAAATAAAACAATTTGATTTTTGATAAAACTTAAATAAATAAAATAAAATTTTAAAAACGAATTTAATTAAATAATTTTTAAAATATGCTTTTAGCAATTTAAATAAATTAAATAGATAAACTAGTGCCTAATTTTTAAATAAAATATATAATTTTTTCTGATCATATATTAATTAGGCCTAATCTTTTAATTTCAACAAAGAGTGGAGTAGAAAGGAATTGTCTAACTATTTTTATTAATAAAAATAATAATTTATTAATATTATTATAAAATAAAAAGATAGACTATTATAACAATACTATTATCAATCAAAAATAAGTCTTATCTATATGAGAAAAAAACTGATTTATACATTTTTTTTTGCTTAAAAAATGTTAAATAATACATAATTTAGTTACTGATAATCATTAAATTATGTAAAATTTTTGATCAAAAATTTATTTGAAAATTTTATGTCTGACCTATGAAAAGAGTTCTGATTAATGAGCTTAGTTAATGATCTCTATATTTATAATGGTGATTTATTTTATTCAGTCAAAAACAAAAAATATGTATTAATAAAAAAAACTAACATTTAAGTTTGATCTAAAAGAGAAAATAAATGGATTTTAATTTTCACTTAAAAATTGTTTAAAATATAATTCTTTATGTAATCTATATAAATTAAGTATCAAAATTTATTATCTTAGTTGTTAATAATACTTAAATTAAATATAATTTTTATATATTATGATATCTACCTGGTCTATTAATTTTATTTAGAGCTGAGATTAAAGAATTAAGCTAATCTCATGATATTTATAATGATAATCTATAATATCCTAAAAATATTCATAAATTAAAAAAATCTATTAATAATAAATAAATTGGTTTTATTTAATCTAATCTTTAAGAATATCTCTTATTAATTTGTTAGGTAATATAGCAAAAAGTGATTGATATATATCTTTTTTTTTTATTAAGGTTTGATAAAATGAAATAATATGATTTACTGTTAATCAAAAAATGCCTAATCTAATCATTTATATTCCTGGTATACTTGAAAAGGAATCAAATTTGTTCAAATCAGGGATTAAGAACATTTAATACTCTACCAAAAATTTAAATCAAGGATAAAATTAAAAGTGTATTCCAGAGTTTCTCAACTCAGAGACTAGTAAAATTATAAAATAAAAATTGAAATTTCTGCCATAAAATCAATCTTAAAAATCTCAAAATTAGTAGTTCTATGTTTTACACCCCCCCTCTTTCATAATCCGGGAATTTGTTAGTATTAATATTGTTTATTTTTATTAATAATTTCAAGGCATACTTAATTGTTTTAATATTAGCTTCTATTTACTTATCAGCAACATTTCTGGTGAATTAGAAATGAATTTTTATTTTTTATTGAATATTAATTATAATAAAATAGATCAAATAAAAATAAATGAATGACAAATATCGATTGAAAAAAAGAAGAAAATCACTTATTTTGATATAATATAATTTAATTTAGAATAAATAAATAAAAATGAAAAAATTATTATTTTTGATTCCTGCCATTTTGTTAATTGGAGCTTCTGTTTTATTGATTCAAAGTGATAAAACTAGCTTATTTGCTAGTGAGGACTCTGTTACTTTGGCATAATATCAAGACTGTATGGAGAAAAAAGTTTACAACAGGAACCCATGCTTTAATAATGATAGTTACTAAAATGCTTTAGCATAATCTACTTTGTACTTAAAAAAAAATCCTGATTGCGTTGCTTATAATGAATATTTTGATAGAATGTACACTTAAAGAGAAGAAGATACTGCACTTTTAAACTATGATTAGTTATACTAGAAGTGTCGTGCTAGTCCTGAACTTATAAGTATTGTCAAAAAGAGTGATTGTCTTTGGGAAAAATTCCTTAAAGTAGAATTAACTCAGTGTAGTGGTTTATAATTCTGATACAAAATTTACAAATTATAAGTCTTATATTTAAATAAATAACATATATAATAAAATATCTACCTACATTTTTTATATATTAATAATTATAAATTTTTTATGAAAAAAATTTCTTTTAATTAAAAATAAATTTTATGTTTCTTAAATTCTTTAAGGCAGTAATCGAGCAAAAACAAATAAAAAACAATATAACATAATGATAAAACATAAATAAATATTTAAAATTTTAATTATACATTTTTTTAAAAAAGTGAATAAAATTAATAAGCTTTTAGGTATTCTAAAAATCTTAAATTATATTAATTTTTTTCTGATCAAACACTAATTAGGCTAGATTAGTAAAATTCATAAAGATTTGTCTAGCTAATTATTACATATAAAAGTAATAATATATGAATATACTACTTAAATTAGTAATATTAATCTATTGTAACACTCAGTTATCAATAAAAAATGAGTCTGATTTTAAAGTGAAAACGAACTGGTTTATAAAATTACTTACTATTCAAGAATGTAATTTTTTATTTGATTTGCAAAATAATTTACTAATTTTTTTATATTATTTCTTAAAATATATAGAGAATTTTGTTATTTAAAAATACTTTATGTTAATAATTCTGTCTGACATATTAACTTTTCACAGCTGAGATAGAATAATTAAGCTAAATTTGAATATTCTAATATTTTAATAATTTATCAAGCATTATAAAATATTAATACATTTTAAAAATCTGATATTACTAAATAATAAATTTTTATTTTATAGAATCTGCAAAATGCTTTTTAATGAAAAATATCTTTATTTTTTAATTAAGGCTTGAAAAAATGCAATATTATGATTTATTGTTGATTTATATATATTTAATTTGATTATTTAACATTCTGTATTTTTATAAGAATTTATATTTTTTACTGATCAGGTATAAATAAGAGTTAATACTCAAATAAAGAAAAAAATTAAAAGTATACTCCGTAATTTATCAGTCAATAGACAAGAAAAACAATAAAAAATATTCTTAAAAGATATCATGAAAATCAAACTTATTAGCTGATTTTTAGCTAATTCTCAAAAATTTAAGCTAACAAATACTATGTTAATTCTCCGAATATATTATTTTTAAATTCAACTAGATTTACTTATAATTTTAAGGAATATTTATATCTATTAATGATCACTAAAATTTACTAATCAGAATAGGATTACTGGTAAATTAGATATTTTTTTATGATTTCTTATTTTTAAACAGAAAATAGTCAACGTTTAATAAAAGAAATCAAATGGAAATGATAAATTTCAATTCAAAAAGAAAACAATCAATCACTTATTTGAATATAATTTAATTAAATTGAAAACAAAATATCAAAAAAAGAAATGAAAAAATTATTATTTTTAATTCCTGCCATTTTCTTAATTGGAGCTTCTGTTTTATTGATAAATCGTGGTAAAACTAGCTTATCTGCTGATAATGATCCTGTTACATTAGCATAATATTAAGAATGCATGGATCAAAATGTTAATAACTAAAGACCATGCATTAGAAATGATAGTTACTAAAATGCCTCTGCAGAACTTGAACTTTTCTTAGAAAAAAATAATGATTGCATTTAGTTTAATGAATATGTTAATAAAATGAGAGCCTTAAAAGAATAAGATACTGCACTTTTAAATTATAATTAATTATACTAGAAATGCCGTGCTAATCCTGAACTTATTAGAATTGTTAAACAGAATTATGATTGCCTTTGGGAAAAATTCTTTAAAGTAGAATTAAAAAAATGTAGTGGTTTATAGCTTTGGTGAAACAAAATTTATAAATTCTAATTATTATAAATAAATAAATCAGTAAAATATAAAATAAAATACGATACCTATACTCGTTATATATTAGTAATTATAATTTTTTAATGAATATTTATCTAAATTGATAAATTTTCTTTATCAAAATAAAAAAAATCGAATTTCAAACATTAGTTAATTACAATAAGAAAAATTTATTATTCTTTCAATTAAAGGTTAATTAGTTTATAACTTAAATGTTTTATTTTTTGTTTTAAAGGATAAATATTCTGCAAATGTCTATTAAATATGTAACATAAATAATAAATATGTAGAGCCATTAAATTAATTAATATTAAATTTTTATTATTTTTTTTTTTTGAAAAAGTTTTTGATTTTCATTTTAATTCTAAAGATTAAATTTCTAAATTTTTTAGGATAAATAAAATGAATGAATAACCAACTTTAAGAAAATGTTTAAATAAATTAAATTTAATAATATAAAAATATTTAGTCAAATATTTTTTGTTATGGATGAAAATATCCTTTAATCAATATCATTTAGATTATCGTCTTCAACACATTTTAGCAGAAATTGCTCTATGTAATCAACTTACAATTACTCATTTTAAAGTATTGAATAATATTTCTCAAAATGGTTTAGCTTTTTTCTCTCCTCTTTTATATATAAATTTGATTTAAAATTAATCTTTTAAATGGTTTTAAATGTAAATATAAGAAAGTACTTTGATAGTCCTTTATTGAATTTGAACTTTCTAAATAAAGATTCATGTAATTATCTGTCAGACCTATAAGCTGTATTGCAGCTATTTAGTCTAAACTGAGTAACATACTAATTGATTTCTTCAAAAACAGTATGTCCTTAAAGAGTTCATTAATATTTAAATTCTTCTATACTTCTTTGCCAATTTTTTCCTTTTATTTTTCCTCTAAGCCATTAGATTTTGTTAGCTTTTTATGGCAACTTTTTAAAATAAAAAAATAAATTATCAGTAAAGAGTGATAAAAATTTACCTCGATTTAAATATACTCCTTTTGACTGCTTGTTTAATACTATTGTGCTTCATAACTTTCAGCTTTTAAGAAATTACTTCACTGAAAGATTATTTGGTTTCCTATTTCTTAAATTCGCTTTTATTATTATTTTTAGTTATATCTTGAATTTTGCTAATAGTATTTCTTTGGCTTGGGCTTTAATTATTCTTGAAACACCTTTTACTATTTATTTTAGATGACTGCAATGATTCATTCTATGACAAGTTTGTAAAATTTTTAGAGCGATTTTATTAACTTTTTAAAGAATTTATGGAATCTTGATAATTAATTACTTTAATACTATTTGCCTATTCACTTACTTCTTCGAATAAAAATTTCTACTTTTAGAAGCTGTATCCGCTGTCTTAATATGGGCTAATACTCTTTTTTTTTGAAATAAAGTCAGGCTAAAAACTAGGTAGAATTATGTTATTTTTCTTTTACAATTCTAAAAGATCATCAGGAATGTCTTCCTCCCTCTTTTTGATTTTCATTTTTAAGTCACAATTATTTATCAAATTATTATGCAACAATACTTATTAGCATTTTTCTTAAAAAAGATTTCTCATAATTAAAATAAAGAAGTCTTATTTGATAATATTTTAAGATATCAATCTTGCAATAATTCTACAAAAAGTTGCTATGAAACCTATGCTATTAGCCAAAGCCAAAATTTAAGTTATTGTAGGGTATTAAATTTTGGTAAATTATACAATTTCATCCATAGACATTGATATTTAAATATATGGCCCTATACTTTGCTGTAAAGAAATCTACCTATCAAAGCTTTATATTGTTTAATCGTACTGAATTGGAGTAGAATATGTTTATTGTTCTTAAATTATCAAACCATGCTTTACTTAAGTATTTTGCATTTAAGTCCTTAGTTAACTTAGAATGAACTAACTTGATATTCCAAAAATTTCTAAAAATCTGTAATCTGTTTGAATTTACTTTGAAGTTGTATTATATTATTATGTTTTAAGAAACATACTAAAACCAGAATAAAACCCATTTATAATTGCATCAATTTCAGTTTAAGTGGCACAATTATCTGGTATTGTTGTCTTCAATTCATCTAAATCTCGACAACCATAAACATTTATAAACAACTAAGAAATAACTTTATTAGATTAATCTAATACAAGTGTATAGTTGTTAATTTAAGACATATCAATGCAATTTTAATTTTTGAGCAAAGGGCTACTGCATTAAGTAATATTCAGATTAATTTATTCATAGATGCCATTCAATTTATCTTAATAAAATAAAAATGGTATGATAACCAAATAAGTTTTATTTTGATTAATTTGATATTGGTCAATCGTTAAACTGGAATTGTAGTAAAAGTTAAACCCAATGATATCTTCACTCAACGGGATCTCTTTTCTGATGCTAGAAACAAAACTTTGAGATCTGAATTAGGGATCGATTAAATTATTTAAATACTGATTACACAAATAGATAAAATAAGAAATAATCAAAGAAAAAGATGCTATTGTTAGCATGACGCCTTAAATTGTACCCTTCTTAAAATTTTACCCTTCTAAATTAAAGTAAAACTCAGAAGAAAATAAATCAAATTGTGTTAATTTCATCTACTTAATATTTATTTATAATTTACTTCTACTATTTAGTTTTTTTTATTTGTATTTTAATTTCTTGTGTGTTGGCTCTTAATTATGATAAATCAGTAAATTTAATGTAGAAAATTTTAGAAATAGTAATTTTATATGTTTATAAAATACATGAATATATTTTTTAAAAATGACAATAAAATTGATTATATCTTTAAATATGTTTTTTTATTAAAAATATAATACTTTTAAATGAATTAATAATTTTTAATGATATTAATTCATAAAAAAGTTATCTAATAAACCAAAACAGTAAATGAATTAGTTGCTTTTTTGAAGTAGTAAAAACTTAATAAAACACATAGTATAAATTAAATAACTAGTCAATAATATATTTTATTTATTATTCTGCATCCTTATATTTAAAGTCAAAAATAAAAACTTAATTTTTCCAATTTTGAGCAAAGCAAAAAGTTAAATTAAATGATTATCAGACCTATCAGACCCCCTAATAACAATGAAGTAATGAGGTAGTAAATTTTAAAGTATTTCCAATTATATATATTCAGCCATATATTTTTTTGTTTTAAATTGCTAAAACAATTTATTTTTAAAAATCATATATTTTAAATAATGGATGATAATATCCTCGAATCTACTACACTTAAATCTTCATCTTCCTAACATTTTGTCAAGAATTTTTAAATGTAATCAATCTATAATTACTCACATTACAATATTGAATAGTATTTTTCAAAATGGTGTAATTTTTTTCTGACATCTTTTTAAAAATAAATAATTTAAGTTAACATGCTGGTTGGTATTAATAAAATTACTTTCATAATTAACTTTGGAATTTTAACTTTCTAAATCAAGATTTGTATAGTTATCTGTTAAACCTATTAGTTAAATAGCAGCAATTTAATCCAAGCTGAGAATCATGCTAATTGCTTTCTTCAAAAAAATGATATCCTTATACAGTTCATAAATATTTAAACTTTTGCATACTTCCTTTTGCATTTTTACCAATGATTTCTAGTCAATTCCTTATGATGAAAGGTATTCTTTAGCTTTGAAGCATCTTTTAAAAATATAAAAAATATAAAATTGATACAATTATGAATTAAGTTTACCTAAATTTGAAAATAGTCCTCTAAATAGCTGAATTCATAGAACTATGATTCATAGCTTTCAGTTTTTCAGAGATTGAATCGCTTATGGCTTTATTGGTTTTACATTTATCTAAATTTTATAAATCAACTTTAATATTGCTGTCCTTTGACATTTCTGGTTAATACTTGCTAACAGATTTTTTTTTTACTGGACTTTAGATTTATTTCGTATTTAAATAGCTTTTCATTGTGGTTGATTTCTAGCTTTCATTCTATGAAATTACATCAATCTTATCAAATCTAGATACATTTGTAAAATTACGAGATCGATATTATAAGGTTTTTAAAGAATTTATAGAATCTGGACCAAGAAAGAATTTAGTATTATTTAATTATTCACTTTCTTCTTCTAGAAATTATTTCTATTTCTAAATACTATTGTTATTATCTTAGTAAAAATTGACATTCTTTTTTTTTTGTAAAAATTCTGTTTAAAAATTTGGTAAAATTAAATTGGTTTTATTTTGGAATTCTAAAATATCATCAGGTATATCTTCTTCCTTTTTTGATATTTAAATTTATAGATCAGATTTACGTATTAAATTACTATTCTAAAGGACTTATAAGCATTTATCTTAAAACAAAATTCTCATAATAAGTATAAAAAAATCTTATTTGATAAAACTCTAGGAAATGAACCTTGCAATAATTCTACAAATAATTGCTATAAAACTAATACTATTTGCCAATGCTAAAATTTAAGTTATGGCTGGATACTAAATTTGGGTAAATTATACAATTTCATCCATATAAATAGTTATTTAAATGTATGGACCTAGACCAGATTGTAAAGAGATTTTCCTATCAAAGGTTTAAATAGTTTAATCATACTATATAGGGGTATAATAAGTTTATTATTCTTAAAAAATTAAGCCTTGCTTTACATCAGTTTTTTGCATTTGAGTCTTTAACTAGCTAGAAATAAACTGAGCTGATGTACTAAACATTTCTACAAATCTGTAATTGGTCTAAATTTGCTTAGAAGTCGTGTTAAATTGCTATGCTTTTAAAAACATACTAAAACCCGCTTAAGATCCATTTATAACATCATCTATCTCACTTTGATTTGCACAATTATCTGGAATTGTTGTCTTATAGTTATCTAAATCTAAACAACCATAAACATTTACAAATATTTATGAAATGATACTATTAGAATAGTCTAATAAGAGAGTGTAATTGCTTATTTATTACATATCTATACAATTTTAACCCTACAATTGAGGATTATTACATTAAGTTAAATTCAAATTAATTTATTAATAAATGTTATTGTATTTATCTTGATAATAAAAAAATGGAACAAATACTAAATAAGTCTTATTCTTTAAGGTTTGGTATTAATTTAGAGTCAAGCTAGTATTATAGTAGAAATTAAATCCTAGTAAATCTTCACTCAGTGGTATCTCTTTTCTAGTACTAGTTATAAAGCTTTAAGATCTAAATTGAGGGTCAATTGAATTGTTCAAATATTGGTTGAACAAGTAACCAAAGTATGAAAGAATCAAAGTAATTGATGTTAATGTCAATAAGACACCTTAAATAGTACCTTTCTTAAAGTTTTATCCCTCCAAATTAAAATAAAATTCAGAAGAAAATAAATCAAATTGTGATAATTTCATCTTTTTTTATAGTTTTATTTACTTCTACTTTTAATATCGTTTACTTGTATTTTACTTTCGATTTATAAAATTATTATATTTAGAAAATAACTTAATACAGACCTTAAGCAAAATAAAAATTACAAAAATAACTTTTTCTTTAATTTCTTTTATTTGATTTAATAAGTAAATTTTATTTTATAAAATCTATTTTTTATTCAAATATTTTAAATGAAAAAAAAACAGCTAATTAGAAGTATTTTTTTAGTAGTCTGCATGCATGTTACATTTAAAAATATAATAAAATATATAAATTAATATTTTTAAGCTATATATATATATTATTTAATTATTTTAATTTATTTCTTTAAAATTTAATTTTAACTTTTACTTATTTTATTCAAATATTTATTCTTATTTTTATATTCGAGGTATTTAAAAAATTTTTAAAAATATTTTTACTATTATTAGAAAACATTTTAACAGCTCAATTTTTTAGAATATAACAGATCTCAAAAATACTTTTACACCCTCCAGAAAGGATAGTTATTACTTTTAAACAGAATTTAGAATTTAAATGATAGGTTTTAGTGAATAATAAAAAAAATCAAAAATCAAAAAGAGCTTGTAATTGATGAAAGGATTCTTTAATCAATTACACTTATTTGATTATTTTCTTCACATTTTGTTAAGAATTTTTAAATATAATCAATTTATATTTGATCACATTAGTGAAACAAGTAGTACTTCTCAAAATGGCTTAAATTTTGCATCTTTTCTGTTTTAAATAAAATTTATGTTTGATTTTAATTTTGAAGAATTGTAAAATACATTCAAAGTTAACTTTAGAAGTAAAGCTTTCTAAATCAAGATTGATATAATTATCTGTGAGCCGAATCAGCTTGATAGCAGCTATCTAATCTAAGCTTAGCAACATACTAATTGCTTTCTTCAAAAATATTATATCTTTGTAGAGCTCGTTTATATTTAAATTATTTTCTACTTCTTTTTGAATTGTCAGCATTTATTATTACTTAATACCTTTGGATGAGAGATATTACTGATCATTTTTACATCTTTTAAGTAAATAAAATAAATTTAATAATATATTAATTAATCAATTACTTAAATTTAAATAGAGTCTTTTATAAAGCTTATTTCATTTGATTATTCTACATCACTTTTAGCTTTAAAGAAATCACATCATTGAAAGATTTGTTACTTTGTTGCTTTTATTTAATTTTTTAAGGATTATTTAATATTTCTTGCTGTTTGTTGTATGGTTTTTTATTTATTGAGCTTTAATTTATCTTTAAGTTTGGTTTGATTTGTATCATGGAAGATTTCTAAGTTTCATTATTAGAATTCTATTCATATTTATCTATTTTGTATAAGTTTGTAAAATTGTATTGATTTTTAAGTGAGTTTACTGAATCTAAATCATTTATAAAATTAGTATTAATTTATTATTCATTCTCTTCATTTAGATTTAATTTTTATTTTATCAAATTATTACTAAAAGATGTATGAAAATTTTTTCTTTTTTGTAAGTATTTTTCTTAGAAATTAGGCACTGTGAGGTTAGTGTGGTTCTATAATTCTAATATATTTTCCTATATAGGTTCTTCATTATTCTAAATTTGCATAACTATTTTGCATTCGCTTATTAAATTATTATTTTAAAGCACCTATTCACATTTTTCTTAAAATAAATTTCTCATAATTAGAATAAAAAAATCTTTTTTGATGACATTTTATGATACAAATCTTGCAATTACTCTACAAAAAATTGCTATGAAACCAATACTATTAACCAAAGCTAAAATTTATGTGATTGTAGGATATTAAATTTAGGTAAATTATACTACTTCATCCATAGTAAAAGCTACTTAAATATATGGACCAATACCAGATTACAAAGAAGTGTATCTATCAAAGCTTTGTAATGTCTGATCATATTATATTGGTGTTTAATAGGTCTTTTATTATTATAGAAGCAATCCTTATTTTACTTAAGTATTTTATATTTGTACCTTTAATTAGCTTAGAATGAACTAATTTGATAAACCAAAGATCTCTAAAAATTTATAATTTGTTTATATACCTTTTGAAGTTGTATTATATTATTATGTTTTCAGAAACAAACCAAGGCTAGCATCGCTACCATTCATTAAAGCATCTATCTCACTTTAACTTGCACAATTATCTGGTACAGCTGTTTTTAATTCGTCTAAATCTAAACAGCCATAAACATTAACAAATATAGTAGTAAAAAGGTTATTAGTTTTTTCTTTAACAAATGTATAATTGCTTACATTAGACATATCAATACAATTCTAACCTTCTAATTAGGCATTACTGCATTAAGTAATGTTCAATTCTATTTATTGATATATGTTATTTGGTTTGTCTTGATAATATAAAAATGGAATAAATATCAAGTAAGTTTTATTTTTCAAGGCTTGATATTCGCTTATAGTTAAGCTAGTATTATAGTTAAAGTTAAATCCAATTAGATCTTCATCCAAAGGAATTTCTTTTCTTGTACTTGTTATAAAACTTTACGATCTAAACTATGGATCAATCTAATTATTTAAATATTGACTACATAAATAAAAAAAATAAGAAAGTATCAAAAAGACAGACATTAATGTCAATACAAAACCTAAATAGGTGCCTTTCTTTTAATGTTGACCTTCTAAGTTAAAAAAAAACTCAGAAGAAAATAAATCGAATTTTAAAATGCTCATATTTTTTTATTTTGAGTTACTTCTACTTTAAATTTCTTTTTCTTGTTTTTTGCCTAAATTAATTAATTTCTGTTAAGTATCATTGTAAACTCATCAAATGTATTATCCAATTAAAATCATGTGATTTTTTTATTTAAGAGTATTTATTTCTTAAATAAAATAATAGAATTATGCTTTATTTTGTTGCAGTCTTTTATGCTATCTTTATATTTGCAAGTTTATATTGTATTGCAAATGATTGAATTTAGAAGTTTTAAAATATTAAAGAAAAAAATATATTTTAATTTTTTTGACTATTTATTTAATTCAATCCAAATATTTTAATTATTCTTGCATACTTAATGATAATTTAATTAAAAAACAATTAAGTGAAAAATTTGTTTTTAGTTTGAATATTTTATTTAAACTTAAAAAAGTATTATTATTATTATTATTATTATCATATTGATATTCATAAGGGTGAAGCAGCGAATGCTTTGTTGGATGTTTCATTATGAAATAAAAGATAACTTTATTATTAATATGACATAAAAAGATTATGTTTGAAAACTAATGAATATATATATATTACATTTTACATAAAAGTGGTATTTTTTATAGGATTACTTTGTATTTATTAAATTAGAATATTTTGTAAAAAAATAAAGTTAAAAGAACGATTAGACCCTATTTATATTAGAGTAGTTATGGTAGTTTGTGTTAAAGTATAATAAATCAATATAAATAATTTGAGTTAGCATAATTTTATTGATTTTAATATTATTTAAATAATTTAAAAATAAAATCAAATATTTTTTATAATTGATGACAGTATTCTTTAATCTATGTCATTTACATCATCGTCCTCCTAACATTTTATCAAAAATTTCTAAATGTAATCATTCTATAATTACTCGCATTATAGTATCGAATAACATTTTTCAAAATGGGTTAATTTTTTTCTGACCTCTTTTTATATTTATAAAAATGATATTAGTTAATATTTTGATATATCTTTGAATTAACTTTCATAATTAACTTTGGAATTTTAACTTTCTAAATCGAGGTTTATGTAATTTTCTGTTAAACCTATCAGTTAGATAGCTGCTATTTGATCCAAGCTGAGGATCATGCTAATTGTTTTCTTCAAAAAAATTATATCCTTATATAACTCATTGATATTTAAATTTTTCTATACTTCCTTTTAAATTTTTTTTAGTAATTTTTAGTCAATTCCTTTAGATAAAAGGTATTCTTTAGCATTGAAGCATCTTTTAAAAATATAAACAAAATAAAATTGATATAATTAATAGTTAAGTTTACTTAAACTTGAATATTGCCTTCTAAATAGCTGACTTCATAGAACTATGATTCATAGCTTTCAACTTTTCAGATATTGCATCTCTTAAATTTTTTTTAGATATATCTAAATTCTCTTTTTCAGCTTTTATAATATTATTTTTTGGTATTTCTGGTTATTTTGTGCTAAAGGATTTTTTTTTTATTTGACCTTCGATTTATTTATTATTAAAATTACTTTTTGTCATAGTTGATTTCAAGATTTCATTCTATGAAATTGGGTCAATTTTATCAAATTTAGATATATTAGTAAAATTGCGTGATTGATTTTATTATGTTTTTAAAGAATTTATAGAATCTGGACCAAGTGACAATTTATTATTATTTATTTATTCACTTTCTTCATCCAAAAAAAATCTCTACTTCTAAAAACTACTGCTAGTGTCTTAAAAAAAGTTAAGGTTTTTTCTTTTTTGTAAAAATTCAGTGTGAAAATTTGGTAGAACTAAGTTAGTCTTATTTTTAATATCATCAGGTATTTCTTCTTCCATTTTCTGTATCTAAATTTGTAAATCACATTTACCTATTAAATTGCTATGCTAAAGGACTTATTAGCATTTATCTTAAAACAAATTTCTCATAATAAGAACAAAAAAATCTTATTTGATAAAATTCTAGGAAATAAATCTTGCAATTACTCTGCAAATAATTGCAATAAAACCAATGCTATTAGCCAAAGCTAAAATTTAAGTTATGGCAGGATACTAAATTTATGTAAATTATACAATTTCATCCATAAAAACGTTTATTTAAATATACGGACCAAGACCAGATTGTAAGGAAATATTCCTATCAAAGCTTTAAATAGTTTAATCATAGGAAATTGGTGTGTTATAGGATTCCTATTGCTATAGTAATAAACCTTGCTTAACATCAGTCTTTTGTATTTGGGTCTTTAATTTACTATAAATAAACTGATTTGAAATACCAAATATTTCTACATTTCTGTAATTGGTCTAAATTTGCCTAGAAGTTGTGTTAAATTGCTATGCTTTCAAAAACATACTAAAACCTGCTTAAGATCCATTTATGACAGCATCTATCTCACTTTGATCTGCACAATTGTCTGGAATTGTTGTTTTGATACTGTCTAAATCTAAACAACCATAAATATTTATATATATCTATGAATTTATATCATTCGTATAATCTAAGAGTAGAGTATAATTGCTTATTTATGATACATCTATACAGTTTTAGCCTTCTAATTGGGGATTACTGCATTAGGTTAAATTCAAATTAATTTATTGATAAATTTTATTTTATACATCTTCATAATACAAGTATGGAATAAATACTAAATAAGTCTTATTTTATATGGTTTGATATTAATTTAGAGTCAAGCTAGTGTTATAGAAGAAGTTAAATCCTAGTAAATCTTAGCTCAGTGGTATCTCTTTTCTGATGCTAGTTATAAAGCTTTAAGATCTAAATTGTGGGTCAATTAAATTGTTCAAATATTGATTGAACAAATAACCAAAGTAAGAAAGAATCAGAGTTATAGATGCTAAAGTCAATAAAACCCCGTAAATAGTACCTTTCTTTTAATTTTAACCTTCAACATTAAAGTAAAATTCAGAAGAAAATAGATCTAATTTAAATATGTTCATATTTTTTTATTTGATTCTTACTTACTTCTACTTTAAATACCTTATTGATAAACAAATAGTATGTATGTCTTATAAAATTAATAATTACTTGATTGTTAAAAAATATTAAGAGAATCACAAACAAAAAGCAGCAAAATTTTTGAATTTCTTTAGTTTGAATAAAAAAACAAACAGTTTTATTAGCAGTTAATTATTTTTTATCAAAATTAATTCAATGAAATGATAAACAAACATTTTAATTTATCTAATATTTTTCATATAATAAATATAAAAGTTTTTTGCATGTAAATTTCATATAAATAAGAGAAGGTACAAATGCATGTGCTCATTTCAATTAATCTTGTAAAATATAAATAAATAAACTAAATAACTAATAAATAAAATTAATTGTGCTTGCAATCAAACACTCTAACTAATAATAATACAAATTCTTAAATTTCAAATATAACCTAAGTAAAAGCTCAAATCCTAAACCTAAAATTCATTTTTTTATTAAATAAAGGTTTTCAAAGCCAAGCCTAAATTGTCACTCTCTAAATTATAAAAATATCGCCAATCTCACAAAAATTTTTCAAACTAAAAACTAGATATATCATAAATTTTAAAGTAATTGCCAAATCATTACCATAGTTAATAAATTCTTAATTTTAATATAATTCGAACCTTAAGGTTAAAAGATCTAATATATAAAATCACATCCATAGTATAGTAAATTTTTTTAAGAGCTTATTGATAATATAAAAGTATAATTGATCAAAAATACACATGTGAATTACTGAATAATATTCTAAATAGTTATCAAAAATTTTAATTTGCAAGAAAAAGAGCTTCTACTTATGAACTTCTGAATAATACTCTAAATATCTATCAAATATTCATTCAATTTTTATGAAAAAGAGCTTCTAAAAAAGTATAGATATTTTTATCATTTATTTAATAAGAAAATAAGGCAAAACTTACATTGAAAATTTTAATATTCAAATAGGATTTGAGAATTTCGAAACCAATTAATTTTTATACAAAAAGAATTCAAAAATGCATTGAAATGAAATTTTCATTATTTAAAATAAAATTTAAGATAGAAAAAATTTTGTTATAAAATTTATATTTTGGCAATTTAAATTTAATTTGATTGCAAATAATTATTTTTGAATAAAAATAGAATATTTTTAAAATTTGCTTTAAAATATTAAAATTAAATAAATCATTGATTTGACGAATTAATATTTTTATTGCTACCCAAAATGAACTTTTTCAAAGCTTCTTTATGAAAAATAAATAATGAAGCAAATAAACAAATGAAGATAATTCAAATAAAATAATTTAAAGCTTTGTGATTAAAGTAAAATTATATTTTTTATTAAAAATAATTTATAATAAAAAGAACAAAAATAAGAATGAGAAAAATATAATTTAGATTTAAAAAATAAATAGATTTTAATATTTTTAGTTTCATAATTATATGAGTTTTTCTTTGAAATCAAACAAATTTGCTAGGAGTGTAAGTTATCTATTAAAGAATCTGTTTGGGTGTTGATTTTAGATAAAATACATGGTTATAAATTTATCAAATTTAATTCGATGATAGTTACTATAAAATATAGACCTTTGAAAAATAGAACAATTTTAGTCATTATTAGTCATTTAATTTAAAAATAGACAAAATTGAAAACAAATAATAATTGAATTGGATTTTTAATATGATTTCTTTTATTTGTTGTGTAATCCAGTTTTTCTTTAACATGAGAAATCTTTTTAATTTTCCAATTTTATTATTTCGTTGAATGGGTAAACACAAAAAAATTGATCAGATCCAGTTAGTTAATTTTAATAATAAAAACCAAGGTAAATTTTATGAAACAATTGCTATCAGTAAGGGCTAATTCTGATAATTAATAGACAGGGCGAAGTTACAATTAGAACATAAACGAGATGGTGGAGTTAGAGAAGAGAAAGACATTTGCAAAAAATAAAAGGACTGATTAAAAAAAGAAATGAAAGGTTAATTTAAATAATATGTGTTCGATCTTCATTTAGACACTAATTAATAGGTCGTTGGTTAAATTTATTAAAACTAAATATTGTTCAATTCTTATTTGGTAATACTTAAATTACACACTCAGTAAATATGATTTATGTTCCTCTGTTGGTGTATAGATTAAAACAAATTAAAACATCACATTATTTTGTAAGATAAAATTAGTTCATTTAAATTATATATTTAGTTCAATTGAAATATTTTTTAACTTTGAAATAAATCGATTTCCATTATGATCATAAGATTTGAATAAGTTTGATTGATTATATTAATTAATTTTAAATGAATTAATTATTCAATTAAGATTTTCAAATTTAGTTTTCATAAATAAATTTACTTCATACCTATAATTGTTTTTGTATTTTGCTTTACAATAATAAGAAATCGGATATCTTTTTAATAGCAAAAAAGTGACAAATTAGTTATTCTTTTGTTAGCTTTAAAAACTCCAATATTTTGCATGTTTTTTATTGATATTTACATATGAAGGGGTGTTTTTTATATATCAATTTCTTTATTTTTATGGTTTAATATCATTTTACAAATAATTTTATGTGGGCATTACACTGATTTGGGTCTTATTACTGAAAATTTTAGCATTAGATGGTTTTTTGAACCTTTGTCTTATTAGAAATATTTAATTAGAATTTGAGTATTTTTTAATAAAAAGGAGTGATTTTAATGATGAAAAAAATGCAATTATGTAGTTATCTTTATTTAGTCTTAAAAACTACTATTTACATAGTAATTTCATATAGTCTTTAACGCATATTAGATTAATTTAATTTTTAGTACTGTTAAAGCTGCATAACTCAGTGCATTTTTTGCATTTTATTATTGAAGTCGTGTTAAACTATTTATCTAGATATATATATATGTAAATAAATACATTTCTAATATATTTAAGAATATAATGGAGAATTTTAAGTATTAGAGAATTATTTTAATAACAAAAACTAATTTTTAAGTGTTTATTTTAAACTTACATGGAAGAGAATGTTAAAATTCAATTAGAACAAAAAAATAGATAGAAATTAAATGATTTCTATTCAAAAAAGGGCAATTAATATATAACTATAACGATAGATAAGATAAAAATATATTGAAAATCAACAAATATTGAATGAAGATTAATTTATTAGGCTATATGTTGTTTTAAGTTAAAAATGGCTACAGTAATCATTAGAAACAAGAGACTTAGCATCTGGATTTTTTAGATCTTTTTCAGTTACTGAGATCTCATGTAAATTAAATGAGTGAAGGAGAAATAATATATCAGATCATTTAAATTTTTGTAGACATTTCGAATATTTATTTACTTATTTACTTATAATGCGACATTACTTTAATTTTTTTTTGTACATTAAAAAAATATCTTCTATTCTTATTTTTTTATCTTCAGTAATGTTTTCTTGTTACGTATTTAGATTCAGTTTCAACAAATACTCCAGTATGAACAGAGTAGACTTAATGATGCTTGAGTTGTACCACGGGTGGTATTTGACAAGCCTTGAGGTTTTAAGCGGTTTATGAAGAAATGGATGAAAGAGAGAGCTATCATTTATATGAGCGTTGGATGTGAAAAAAAATCGTAAAGAAAATTAAAGGAAAAATTTAAAACAGCTTAGATTAAGATTAGATCAGAATATTACTGCATAAGATGTTAATTTTATGAGATAAATTGCAAATTTAGGATACGTATTGCAATTAAAGATCAAACAGATCAATTTGGGGTCTTGGAAGAAAATTGAAATTAGATCATTGTCAAATGGAATATAATTACTTTTCACAAGACATTTTTCAAACTCCTCTTTCTTATTGAATCATGTCAAGCGCTGTTCACCATATCAGCATAAGCTAATTGGTGATTGAAAAATGGGTCATTATAATTAAAGCAAACTAATCAAGCAAAAGTGAGAGAAATTTACAATTTAGTCTGTAAGGTTGGGTCTGCATAGTATTTTTTAGGGAATGAAAGCAATATTGGAAAAAATATGATTAAATACTTTGGATTCATGATTGCTTTAATTATCTGTTTTGCAAAACAGATAGATACAGATATTAGATGGATGTATAACTAGATAGAACTGATAATTGTTGGTAGTAAAGAAAGTTGTGCAAATCAATACATAAATTATCTATAAAAATATGAGAAACAAATACTTTTTTGTACGAATAAATCCCACCCCTCTATTAAATTATTATTCAATTGATGAATTTTCTATTTATTTTATGGTGAAAATAATTTGCAGTTTTTAATTAATACTTTCTTACAAACTAGCAAGCAATCAAACAATCTTCTTAAAATAGCTTTACAATTAATTACAATAGCATTTCAATCAAATCACTATCATTTACAAAGTTAAAAGATTTATTTTTATTTAGAAGCAGCACTGATAAATATTTTTATTATTTCTCTAGAATCAATTTTTATATAAGCTAGGAGCTTAATCAAACACATTTTTATATAAAAGGCGAAGTTTACACATGAAGCATCCTATAAAAATTTAATGAACTTCACAAAATGTCTCTTTTTTCAAATTATGCGGGCAAACAAACAAATCAATTAGTGGATCAATGAACGGTAAAATTATTAATCAAATTAAGGTCAGCTCAACTCATTTAAATCAGGTAAACTTGTATTCAATCAATTGAATCGGATAGCATAGAGTTTTTTTGCTTTTATCACTAAAAATTCGCTCTTTTAAGAAAAAAGTAAAAGATTTTGCTTTAGTGCAATTAAATTTTGTTTCGCTTTTTGAAATATTCAAATACTTTTTTAAGGGTTACTCTAGTTAAGCTTTTGTTTGTTTTTTCTTACATTAAATACATTAGGTACAAAAAAGTGGAAAAAGTAAAAGAAATAAATCGAACTAAAGATAGATAGATATGTAAATATACATCACTTCAATAGAAATTAAAAAATAAATAGATGGCAAATTCATAGATAGATAAGATAGAAAAATTGGTTGAAATATGCATTTTTTTAATCAAATTTTGAAGTCTTAAAAGATTGATCGATTTATTTATTTTTCGAGTGAAATGGTTTGTTTATCTTTTGTTTTCTTTTGGCTGAAAATTTAATTTTGCTTTGTTTCTCCCACAAAAATTTGTTTGGTCTTTAATATTTGCTCTTTTTTTAATGTGAAGATCAATTAAATAAATATGTATAAAGTTAATTAAAAAACAGAATCAATCATCTGTCATGATAATTGCCGATTTAAATAAGTTTAAAGTGAGAATCTTAAATAAAGCGAAATGAAAAAGTAAATTTTAATACCAAATTATAAAGTCTTGCTTATCTATTGGGAAAAAATGAATGCAAATTGATTGATTTTATTTGGTTGTTTTAATTTAATGTTATTTAGCTCAACAAAATATAAAAATATATATAATTTACTTCAAATATTTACAATTTAAACAATATCCTTTGTTTGTTTGTTTGTTTATTTTTTTAGTTGTTAATTGATTTCTTATTTTCTTTGATTTTCTTCTCTTTTCTTGAGCGAAAAAGAAGTAAATTATCGCGATTAAGATATTTATTTAATTATTAATTTAGAAAGGAGTTAATAAGTAATAGAGATGAGTAAAGTGAGTAAAAGTGACTTTCTTTCAAGTATTTAGTATCTACTTTAGCCATACCCTGCATTCAGCGCACTGGAATAAGTTATATTAAAAGGCCTTATCAGTACTTTTTTGTACATTCAATTTTTATATGGGAAGATTTTTCTGGTTTTGTTTCCAAAAATAACACTTATTTGTATATTTATAGCGATTCTAGCTAGTATTATAAGTTAAAATGTGTGCTTTTTTTATCAAAAATTGAATGGATTTGCTGTAGCAATTAATTACAAAGAGCGCAGGCTAAAGATAGATTGATCGTAGTTAAGTTTTAAGTGAGTAAAGGAGTGAAAGTAAGGTAAATTTATTTATTAATTTGGTATGACTATTATTAGTGAAATGGTTTATTTAAAATGGTTGATTGATAATAAGGTATTGGTATTATATAATTATTTATATTTAAATTAATGGCAGGGGAAAGGTTAAATCTATGACATTGCAGGTTATACTATATGGGAATATTATTTATTATAAGCTTTTGCCAGCCTATTTTAATCAATTTATCAGATTTAAATTTGCCTGAATTTGATCTGAACTAATATAACTAGCAAAATCAGAATTATTAATTTCTCAAAAGCGTTGAACTATCTTTCCAGCGTTCATTTTTTCCATTCCCTTAATGACTCTCTCAATATACATGGATCTGATGGCTTAAATTTATGAGTCGTTGGTGGTATCGTTAAGGCGCAATGTTCTGTCCAAAATGAGGTAGATATATTGCTTTAAGATGTTAGTTTTTTGGATTTCAAAATAATTTTGGCTGTAAGGAAGAGATAGATCAATATCATATATAATTTTGTGTAATTCAATATCTGATTGAGATTAGCTGAGTTTTTAATAATTAGAAGCAGAAATTTGTAAAAACATTGTATTATAGTGAGCGTGAGAGTACTAGTCATTAACGATTGTATTTTTTATTAATTTCTTGGAAGAGTTAACTAATTTTGTGCTCATTGTGTGGAAGAACTTGAAGATGGGTTGAGGCACCTTCAACTAAAGAATAATTGGGTTATTCAAGATGCTCAGTAAAACTCTCATAATTCTTTTGTTTAAGTTGTGGAATTTTGTGTCTTTAAGCATTTCCTTTTGAGAGCGAACTTTCTTAAAATAGACTTTGTGGTTACTCTTGAAGTTATGTAAAATTTGCTATATTTCCTTTTTAAGTACTTCTTCATTAACATTTGTTTCCAAGCTGATGTGGTTTGTGATGTCTTCGAAGTCGAGTTGTCCCTTCAATGTTTTTATTTTTTCACTGATAGGAACGCTCTTTTAAGGCTATTCTAATTTTTCGTTATTTTCTTCATCCTTGGAAGGGTTATTTGAGAACATAAGTTACTTCTTCAAGAAATTTTCTATTGTGTTGACCAACTTTAAATTCAAATTGAGAGAAGAGTGACCTTTCTTGATGAATCCATTGAAATTGTTGTATTCTCCTCTGAATTCTTCATCAAAGTAGTTACTGTTAATTGAATCAGAGTCTTGGTTGGGATTATATTTATTTGCGTTTTATTAAGAAGTATTTAAAAGATTGATGGACTTTTAAAGGAAATTAGTGTTGAAATTCAAGTTTTCTTCAACTTTAACTGAGTTTTTACTAATTTAGTTTTTGCTTTTTCCAGCAGCAGCTGCAGCAGCTGCAGCTGCTTGGCTGTTTTATTTGTTATTGTCTTCGAAAGGATGAGTCAAATTTCCAAGAGGATCATCGCAATTTTTGTTATTTAATTGAATGATTGTAGTGTTAATTGGAGCTGAGTTTGGAGTAACTTCACCCTTGTTGTTTTATTATTCTGCTTATTGTTCATTGTTGAAAAATAATTATTCTAAGATTTCCCCTTATTCCAATTTCTAAGGCTCATAGGTGTAAATATAAGTAAGAGTGTCGGCAATTCTGCTAACAGCGGGGTTTTTCTTCATTTTAGACATGAAGTTATTGCTGTTATCCTTGGAAATAAACTTATATCCACAAGAAGAATTTGAGTTTTTACTAGATAACTTGGGCTATTCTAAGCTGGATCTGATATCAGTAATTTATATCTTTTAGGTATTGTCAGCATCTTCTTCTTACTTGCTGAAGTAATATTATTATGAGAATTTTGGAAGTTCGTTTTGACTAAAAGGATGGTGAGGAGCACTCTTTTCATATCCGAACTAGGCACCTGCTAATAAGGGTGATTGATTGAGAGGAATGTAATTTCTGTTCATACTGGCCCTTGTAGTGCTATCTTCTAATTGCATAGAGAAGTCAGATAAATCTAAATTCTTCTTTGTTTCGCTGTCGCGAATGTATTTGGCTTGAGTAAAATCTGATAATCTACTAAAGTTGCACTCAGGAAAGGCTAAATTAGTTTCAGAAGAGGGATTATTCAAGTAAGAGTGAGAAGAAGCAGTTGTAGCATTGCTCATGTTGCTAAGTCTAGAAGTGTTGACATTACTGCACATATTACTAGTGTTTTTAGCATTCATTTAGTTTTAACTGTATAAATTGTTTAAATTGAGAAGAGGACTCTAATATTAATTCATTCCCAAATTTAAATGATTCGGAACAGAAGGAGCGTTAATTTAGTTATTGTATCCGTAGTGAGAAAGGTTAGTATTATTGTTAAAAAGAGAATTTTAGTGAGAACCTAAGCCATAAAAGTTATTTGGAGGTAATTATTATTAGGCACTTTAAAGTAAGTGGTGATATTGAGTATCGTTGTTGAGAATATTCTATTTATTCAAGGCCATAAGCATCATAAGAAGCTCATCCTTTTACTAGTTTTAGATAATTAGCTATTCCAATTCAGCTTGCATTAATTGTTATCTATTGATCATTTTTATTATTTATTACTGGATAATTACTATTAATAGAAAATCTGATTTTATTCAAATAGAGAGAGAAAAAAAAATCTTTAATTGATTGAGAGTAATGTTGGAATTAATTTTTAGGAATTTTCTTTAGATTCACAAAGACAAACTTTTTGAAGTAGTGATGATTGGTTAAAATGTTAGTAGTGATTTGTATTAAAATATTTTGTTTGTTTTTTTTTTTAATGCTATTTTCTTTAAGTTTGTTATGGATATTTCTTTTAAAATAATTTGTCCCCTTCCTACAAGCGAAATCAAATAGTTCAATTCCTCAATTCCTGATTATATAATTTATCTTTTGTGATTTTTGTTTTTTAATTTTTGTAAATTAATTAAAATTTTTTTTTTTATTAAAGCGTTAAGGAATTGCTTTTGAGACAGCGTCTTCGATAGATAGATAAATAATAGATCGATCTAGTCATTTAATTTATTTATTTATTATTTTGCTTGCTTTACTTTGCTTTAATTAAGAATGTATGTAATTACTTTTGTGCCGTACAAAAAGTGGCTGTGTAATTTATTTTTGATGCCAAAGAATAATCAATATTTTTAAATAATTCGATTTTTAATAAATATCCCAACCATCATATTTGAATATTAAGTCACTTATTATTTCAGCTATTTTCTCTCTCATTTAATTTCATAGTTTCGCTTATTTTTTTAATTAAAACATAATTTATCAATCCACATTTACCTTACCCTATTTCCGGTGTCACCTTTTTCTTCCTCTCTTTTTTTCTTTCAAGCATCAATATCATTCATTTCAACCTTTGTATTTTTAATCATAAAATTTAATCTTTTCTATCAAACTTACTTTTTAAATTCACCATTTTTATAAACCTCTACTCCACCGCTCTCTGCAAATATTTCTTGCTTTGTTTCTTAAAAAAAGAACTTTCATCCACCACTCGCTTTGCATCAGCAGCTTAAATTAAAAGACTCCCAATAGTACCTAAGTATTATTGAGCTTGGAAAAAAAAAAAAATAACTCTCTAAGATATTCTCTTCTCTATCCGCTTGCGATTATTTAATATTAAAATCGAAATAGACTAATTAATATTTCTTTTCTGATACTCTTTATACAAACAAACAATATTTACAAATTTATATTCATTCAAAAATAATAAGATTAATTTAATGAATTAAATAAAAATATTAATTCACTCATATTTCGTTTTAAATAAATAACTAAATCAAAAGAAAGTTAAATATATCAAGTAATTGTATGTAAATAAATATATATATATATATCAATCAATTATATGTAAATAATTATATCAATCAATTAATTATATGCAAATAAATATATCAGTGAATCAATTATATACAAATAAATATATTGTTCGCTAATAAGCAAAACAATAAATCAATTAATCAAACAAACAAATACACATGCATACATACATTTATTCAATTTTTTAATTAATTTTTAAGGTGATATGAAGGGTAGTATGGCCTAATTTAAATGCTAAAATTTTAATTTTGACTTATGAAGAATCTTCATCCCCAAGGTATTTCATTGTGCGCTGTTTTAGCTCACTCGAATTGCTTATACATTTGATTTTTTTACCTATTTTAATTTGAGGTAATTACATTTGTTTTGGAAGTTGCAAATAAATATACTTTTTTAGATCATTTAATTAATAGATAATCTCCTCTGATATGAAAGATTTTAAAACAGACTCTTTATGAACTCATTATTAACATTTTTGCATTTCTCCCAACCAGCTTGCTTTTCATTCAATTTTTGATTTGTCTTTTAATCAAAGATTGTATGTAATGTCTAAGCGCTTAGATTATTTGAATAGCAAAGTCTTTCTTATTTATTCCCATCTCTTTTTTAATTGTATTTTTTTTACACTTAGTAAATTTTTGAACATTTTTTATTTGCATCACTTTTTTAATTAGCGTGATTAAGCTTCCATTTCTGTTTAATTTTGTTCTTCCATTTCAAATCCTTCTTAAATATAAATTTATTTTGCTTTTATGCCAAAAATACTTTGTTGTTTTTCTTATTTGCCTCCGTTTCAACAAACATATTTGGTTACAATTTATAAAAATCTTCATTGTTATTGAATTCCTACATTTTTTTGAAAACTCATTCACCAATTAATCAATTCAAAATTCTGTCTCTAATTCTCCCTCAAACAACGTTTGAACAGTATTCAAATTCTTTTCAATCCAGTTTCATTCATCTTGAAGGATCACAATTTGTAAGTTATTTGCTGGGAACCTTGAAGAAATTGCTAGTACCTTCAATATTTATAAAACTGCTAGATCATTAATTAAAGATATGAATCATATAATCTGAAATAATGCCATTTAGATCCATCTAATTTAATCATCTTTTTAATCTTTATTTCTTTGCTCAAAAACATGAACCAAGAACTCTTCTTAATAAAATTTGTAACGACAAGCTTAAAATACAAAACGCAAAATGAAAGCGGAAACTAGAATCAACCTATTTCTTCAAATATCTTTGTTTTTATTTCTACTTTTGAACTAGTTTTTAGTTAATTTACAAAAATAAATACGCTTTTTCTGCTAATTTTTTATACTGCTAAACAATTTTGTTGTTTTAAGCGATTTTTGTTTACTTTAACAGATATAATGTTAATTCATATCTTCGATTTTATTCACAAATTCTACTTTAAGCTATTCATATTGCATACAGTCTTAGTGAGTATTACGATTTTTATACAAAAACAACGAAAATGGTAACCTCATTCTTGACTTTTAAAATATTATCTCTCATTTAAAAATAAATACTAATACTAAATCAATTTTCAATCAATTTTGCTTACAAAGTTATTAAAATTCAACGATTTGTCACTACTCACTAACTTTTAAATTAACTTATTACTATTATTGTAGCTAGATTCGTCATAAAATTTATTTATTAATCTGAAATAAAATCACTATTCTAAGTAAAACTCCACTTTTTAAATAAACTTTTAATTAACTGATCCACATTTAAATAATTTGCACCTATCTCGCTTTATTTTATAATTTAAATTTCAAAAGCCATAAATAAATACTCTCTCTTTTCGCTCATCAAATCGCTTTCTTCTTCGAAACCATAATTAACACATACATGGCACTTAAATTTTAAAAAATATGTTTCAAGTATTAATTTATTTCAACTGAAATCAATCAGATAGATAGATTTCTACACCAAAAAATGGCTAATATAATCTTTGAATACATTTATAAGAAAGCTGATATAAATTCAGATGGATAAAATATCTGAATTTATTGAGCAGATTATTTAGTAAAGCAAATTATATACTAACTAATCTTTGATTCTTTGATTTAAGAGCTTATTTATATAATTGTTTCTATTGAAACACATCTTTGAACTTTCCATCAAGTTAACTTACAGCTGTAAAAATAAAGAATTTAATAAGTTGGGAGTCTCAATTCGTTTACAACTTTTTATTTGCTTAATAGTTATTTACTCTAAATTTTTTAATAGAAATAAATTTGAATTTGTTTTGATTGATTTTTTAGTATGTTAAAAATTTTTCCAATCTTGAGCTAAAAGGTTTAAATTTTATTTAAAATAATTTATAGAGTTTAATGCTTTTAATAACAAGCCACTAGTAGCTCAACGTCTCCTTAAAATTTTAAATTAATTTTAATCAGAATTAACTATAATTTAGTTAATGAACTTACTTTTTTTAACTTAGCCAGCATTTTAATCAAATTTTAATCTTTTGCTTCTTATTTAGAAAATTGATATAGTAAAGCAATAAAAAAATAAATTAGCTTACTATGATAATTTGAAGGTTAGCAACGCCTTCAATCTATTTTACTGTCAGATTAAAGTTATTAAAAGCGAGTTAATAATTCCATTCATTCAAACCCTCATAATTTATAACTATTTTTTTAAATTTATTTTGAAAATACTTCTTCAGAAAGAAGTAAAATAAATTTAATTAATTCATCCAGATATAAATATTTTGTTTATTTTAATAGCATTCAGTTATTAAAATTGTTTAGAAAATTATTGTTTACTATCTCTACCATAATTTCTTTATATACTAATCTCAATTTATCTCACTTAAATTCTTTAAAATTTTATTTGAAATTTAAATAATTTGAGATATTTAAAAGTAAAAATCCAACCAACAATTGAGAAGAATTACAGCTTTGCATGAGTTCTTTTATTCAATATTGTTAAATGAAATAAATTTTAAAATATGTTACCCAAAAAAATTATTACTTGAATTAAAAAGCCAAGCCTAAAGTAAAAAGTATAAATAAATAAATAATATTATAAAAAATTAATGAATTTAGCTACTAAAAAGTAAAACTAAGGCAATTTCATTTTGAATATTAGAGTTGTATTTTAGTTAAAATTAGACCACGTTCTATTTAAATCTATTTATTTTATAAAAAGCTATATACTACAAGCTTATTTTATTGAAATTAATTTTATTTTTTTAGTACTTAGATTAATTTCTTAATAGATAGTAAATAGAAACTAATTTGCATTATTTAAACAAACACAAAAAAAAAAGCAAGAATAAATAAATACATACTTTTATATTTTATATGTAATTTTAGAATTTATTTATTTACCAGTGTTTTGTCTTAGTTTAGTTTTTTCAGTTTTTTTATCAAATTTTTATAAGTCATAACAATAAACACATATTATTTGAAATTTTATGCATAAATGGCAAACAAAAAATCTGTTTAAAAACTAAAATAGTTTGCTAATTTTGATAGACAGATTTAAATAGTTTTAAAATATCAAGTTGTTTAATTGTTTTAATTATTTTAAGTTCTAAGATTTATAAATAAACAACACATTTTGAAGAGTTAATTTTGGATGATTAATGATATTGATAAGAGGGAATAACAAACAAATATTTTATTTAGCAAAAAAATTATTTACTTATCTAAAGAAATAGCAATTAAAAATTACAATACTCTAAAAAATTATTTTATTTTTGATAAAAACCATACTTATTTGTTAAGTTAAATAATTATTTTAAATTAATTAAATGATAATATTTATAATGTTTTAAATAGTATTTACATTTATTTTAATTAATTGAGATTATTTAAAAAAATCTCTCACAAACAAGAATTAAATAATGCTAATATTTGATTATTTATTTAAATTATATAAATAAAATTGTTTTAATAAATTTATCTAGCTTTTAATTATAAGTTAATTAAATTTAATTTTTTTTTTCTTTGAATACATTTTTAATCAAATCTTTCATCTAATTTTAAAATAAATTATTCAAATATTTAACTTTTTTTATTCTTGGTTTTTTCATAATTAATCAAAATAATATTTTATAAAAATTAATTTAAATCCTGCTAAAAATAATTTCTTTTCTAATTTGCAGTATTTGTAAAATAAATACTGTTTTGAATTAATTTAGGATTTATTTTTTTGGTATTTATTTAGATTGAAATGTTTATATTGCTCTTATTTGGTTTTTGTACATTTATTTTTTATAAGTATTTGAGATTATTGAATGAATGAATGAATTAATATATTTGTTAACTAATTTATTTATTTATTTTGTTAATTTTTTCTTTCTTTCTTTTTGATGTGCTTGATACATAATTTTCTTTTTAGAGTGAATAAAAAATAAACATAAGCATTTCTTAAGAAAAATCAATCTATATCTAAAAAAGTATTCAAATGGTTTATCAAGGTTTTAAAGTTTTAAGAAGAAACCCTACCTTCTACAATCCTAGAAGCGCTGGTATGGTTGCCCTCTCATACTTCGCTTATAGTTTTTATGTTAATAAGTACTACAAGCCCTCTAACTCTAACTTCGTAAATAACAAGATACTCTTTTGTTTTAGAATAATTTGCAATAATCATATTTTCATTAGATTGTATTAAATGACTGTAGATGATAAACTATAGAGATATTAAAAATGAAAAAATTATTAAAATAATTTATTTTTGTGTTGACTGATAGAATGAATTAAATAGCAAATTTTTCTTTAAAGCAGCAATAATGTATTTTTATTAATTAAAGGAAGAATATAACTCAAGTCATCCTCATGATCATGACGAAAAGATGAGATAATTTCACGAAAGAACTAACTAAGCTATTAGAGATGCTGTCTTAGAAAAGCGTGCTGAACATGACTAAAGGTTGCGATTTATAAATTAGTTTGTTTGAGCATAATAGAATAAAATATAAAAGATTGCATTTTAAATTACGATAGGAAATATCCCTTAAAACATATTACCATTTATTATAATAATAGATTAAGAGAAGAAGCCAAGTTGTGATTTCTCAAAACATGATTGAAATTTAAGATAGAATAAAAATATCCCAAAATAGAAAAACAAAGAAAGAAGTTGAGAGCAAATTTTATTAATTAACAAAATGAAGATTTATCCATTTTATTTGCACTTTCTCATTCGTACTTGTTTTGTAGGTTTTGTGCATATTCATTCATTTATTCACTTCCAAATAATTTATTTATTTATTATTTGTTGCTTGCTTGCTGCTATTTATGATGCATTATTTTTAGATACACTTTTATTGGATTTATTCCCTTTATGCAAATTATTTTATAATAGAAAACGAAGCTATTTAATAATATGATTTCTCCTCCCTCAAATAATAATTATTTCAATTTAAAAATTGCTTTATTTTATTGGCTTTTAACAAAATAATTCAAATTAAAAGATTTTATCAATATTTGTTTTAGCCTCTGTTTTCAAAATAAGAATTCCAATCATCTGTGAATTAGTCAAAACAAGCAAACCAAACAATAATAAATTCACATTTTAAAATGATATAAAAAAAACATATTTTTATATAACTCACTTTATTCAATCTTTAATGATCTGAGTAAAATATTAAATTTCTTACTTATTTTTCTAAAGAAATAATACATAAAATTAAATGGATAACTTACTGACTTTAGTGTCTTTATATTAAATAATATAATTCAGATATTAATATGTAATTCAAATGAAATATAGCTCTACATTATTTATCGACTCAAGAAAAATTAGTAGATATTTTTATAATCTACAAAAGATGATGTGGTAAAAATGTTTTGTATGGGAATATTTATTTTCTCTGATTAAATTACCATTAGAAATTAAAAATAAAATAGATTTGTTGAGCTCAAAATACACTATAGCTTAAATAAAAGAAGTTCATAAATGAATAAAACAGATAAATTGTAATCAAGAATAAAAGAATTAGCAAATTCGATAAGAAAAAAATTAAAATAAATTTGAATAGATCAAGAAAAGATAAATAAAATGTAAATAAATAAATTTGTTAATTAATATATAATGTAAAGTAAATAATTTTATTAGAATATTTTTAAAATTGATTGATGATGACTTTTTGATTTAAAAAATAGATTGAATGAATTATACTCTATTTGTCTACTAATTATTTGCAGAACTTGTATAAATATTTAATTTTGTTTATAAAGTATAAAATAAATAAATAGTAACCAATTGATTGATTATCACTGTTCTTCCATGTTTAAAAAGGGATTTTCAATTATTTCTGTCCCACTCATAGGGAAAATAGTAGAAACCTATTCATTTTTATAATTTTTATATGTTAACTTATGAATTTATAATTAATTTTTTATGAAGATTATAATTACCAAAGTTCCTCTAACAACTACTAAATTTAACTTTCTTTTTTGGTCTGTCATCAAATATGGATCGTTTTTATCTATATTTTATTAAATAATATCAGTTAAAAGCTTTTCCTCATTAAAGTTAATATTTAAAGCAAATATTTTAATCGAAATTTGATATACCTCTAATTGTTTCAACACAATCATCTAAAATCATATTCAGCTAATTATCAAAACTTTTTAAAACGCCTGTTACTTCTCTGCCTCCCTAAAATTTAACTCTAATATCCTTTCCAACATACTAAGAAAGATTAATAATCGACTCCTTTGACTACTTTTATCCCCCTGACATTTATTTATTTATTATAACTGTAAATATTTTTAATATTTCTGCTTGCTTTAAGTGTATTTAATTATTTTGCAATATTTGAAATTTTTATATCAAAAGATATTTGCAAAATATGTAATAAGATTCTAATAATTATTAATCAATCAATTTTAATTGCAGTTTTTATACTTAAATTATTTTTATAAATATTATACCTATTAAAATAAAATTTTATAAAATAATTAATTTAAACAAAGTTTAAGAATTTGTATAAATTACATATTTGCACGAATGAAAATAAATAATCATTTTATGTAAAATCAAATTAATTTTTAAGGTAAAATAATAAATTTAATTGAATTAATTAGATATTTATTGAAGAATACAGATTAGATATTTATTGAAGAATACAAATAAATAATAAAACAGCTTTTAAAAATATTTTAATAGCTTTAATATAGCTATTTATCATTTTTGTATTATCCTTCACAAATATAATAATATGTAAATTTTTACTAAGTTATATTATTAAATCAAAACATTAAGAATTCAATTAATTAATCTAGAGTTAAGATATCTGAATTTATCTGTTTGAGCTCAATCAAGATTTCTTAAGCATTAAGATGGTTAATCTTGATTCCCTTTCTCTAGCAATTTATCATTTTTAAAAATAGATTTCAACATGATATTTACAATAAATTAAATTGAAAAATCTTATATAGATTGATTACATATTATTATAAATAGATATAACCATATATTTTAATTTAAGCAAATAAAATAGATTTGGATTTTGATCAGCAAGCTATTATCAAACTATTTTAAAAATAAATAATCACTTTAGATCGTATTTCTGACAAACCTAACTAGCATGTACAGATATTGTTTAATAAATAACATTTTTAATAGATTGATTACATATTTTAATTAATAAAAAATTGCCATAAATTATTATATAAACTAATCAAAGCAAATACTACTATTGTTAGGCTTATCATTTATGAAGAAAATCTAATTATAAAAACTAATGTTCAATATATGATTCAAAGACACTAAATTTTGAAAATATCAAAAATGAATATAAAATTAAAGATATTTGATCATTCTTGTAATATTTTTATGATAAAAGTGAGTTTAAAATTAGAAAAATTAAATCATATTAATGTAAATAAATATTAAATAAATTGAAAAAATTAAAATAAAAAGGACTTAAAATGAAATAAATAACTTAATTATTTTTTGCATTTTATTTGCTGCTAGCTGCAAAAGCAGCTTCTGATGATAATTGTGATTTTACTGTTGACTAATTAAATAATTAAGTCTTAAAAACAGATACAGATTGTAAAAATTGCTTCACTAAAGATGCTGTTATCACAATTTAAGCTAATTCAAATTAAATAATATCTATTACTTTAACTGAAAAAGAAACCGGTAATCAACAAATTCTTAAACCTGCACAAAAATCTTTAATAATAAATTCAGATTTTATGATAATTGATTAATCAAGTTTTAGTTTCTCTTCTGCTTATAATTTTATGATATAGTGTAAAACAAATAAAATAAATGAAAAACTAACATATAAGTTAACCTTCAAAGTAAAAATTCCAGATTCTTACCAGTTTTTTGATTTAAACAACGGAGGCACAATAAAAATGGTTTTGAATTTTAGTTATTTAATCCTTGGTTTAATATTTTGTTTGCTCGAATTTTGAGATATAACTATTCAAAAAAACATTCAGTTGAATTTATTTAATGAAATTTATGTTGTCAAATATTACTTAAAATATTGAATTAAATAAACAGCTTGTTTTTTGTTTCATTATTTTTAAAATAATTAATTGTAGGCTAAATGTATTTTATAAATAATTATTTAGCTATTAGTTTATATAAATTATTAAATAGTAAATGATTAAATTCTAAAAATTAAATCAATGATTAATTTTTTAGAAATATTAATTTATTGTATTTTTAGAGTATGTTTGAAAAGTTGTAAACTATTCTCTAAAATTAATTACAATATCAAAAATGTAATTAAAATATATTAAAAATATTTTTTTTGAAGGAATAAAAACTAAAAGATACAATAAAGAAATTAAGATAAATAAAATGTTTAGTGAATTTATTATTTGTTCATCTGTTATATGTTAATTGAACTTTTAAATAATTTGCTTAAAAAATTCTTTAAATAAATTACAAAACTGTAAAATTTTATAAAAATTTAAACTAAATTAGATTTATTGAATATATAGAGTAAAATGATATTTACTAATTTGATTTAATTTTTTTTGAAACAATTAAGCTAGCATCAGATGATTAAAGACAGGAAGTAATATAACAAAATCAAAATGAAAGTAATTATTTATTTATTTATTAATTTATTATAAATATTAATTATATTTTATAATCTAATTCTTAGTAAAATATCTCAATTAGCTCTTTCTACTAAGCCTACTTCATCGATATATTCAAGTTCTTTTTTGAGGAGGCCGTTTCTAATATTTTCAAGGTACAATCCAAAGGAGTGGTTAAGTTCTTCAGAGACTCCATCGTCATTATTCCATGTAACAACATTTCCCGATGTTCCTTTTTATATAAAAAATACATTCATTAAGATGAATTATCCTATCATTTTAACTTTTCTTTCTTGATTTTAAATTAATTCTATTTGTAATATGCTTAATGTAGCATTTTTTTAAAAATGGACAAATTATATATTTCAAATTATTACCATCAGAATTGCATTCAATAATTAAATAATTGCTATCAATATCTTGAGCGACAGTGAGATAATTCTTTTTCCAGAAAGCAGAAACAGCATTGACTTCGTTTTATTCAATGATTTATTATACAGAAAGAGTTTTATAAGAATCGTGAAGTTAAAATTTGCCATCAGCAACTTTAAGTAATGCGATTAAGTCCTTAGGAATAGTGAGCTTAACATTATCCTAAAGATCATCTATTTGCTTATCGGTGGCAGGCTTAACAGTTTGTAGGTCTTTTGCAACTGAAGCTGCATTAGTTTTGAACCAATCATTTAAATCTTTAATGCACTATTCGACTTCAGCTTGACTGATGTTATCTTTTTATAATTTTTAGATTAAAATGGCTAAATTAGAAATTGAATTTCTAAATAATTTATATTTTATTACTTCCTCTGGGATTAGAGGTGACAACAACTTAAGTTTTCTTATCCATTTCTTTTAATGCTTTTTATATTGCTTGGTTTTTCTTTAAATAACAAAATATCTTAAATTCTTAACTAATTAATTAAATAATTAAAAATATATTTTTTAGATTGTTTTTATGCAAAAATAAAGCTGATTTATCAAATTAATCATAAGGTTCTAATAAAATTTTATTCTTTACCAGTTTTGTTTTAAAACAAAAGAATTGATTAAAACGAAATACTTCTATGAATAGAAAAGTTAGCAATAAATATAGTTTTCTATAAATAGTTTTTCTATTTTATTAGCTTTTCCGTTTAACTATTTTAGTAAAATTCATTCTCATACTTTAAATGAGTAGACCCTGTTTACATTTAAATGTATTTTAGAGCTTAAATTATTTTTTATTTATAAATATTTTAACTTCTTTTTAATCAAGCAAAGCAATATTAAAAAATAATATTTTATTTAACTAATTTTTATCATTTTTTTAATAAAATAAATTTAATAAAGCCTAAAAATTAGTTTTTATTAAAAGTAAAAATAAGAAGCATCTTTTTATTTATTAAGAAAAATTTATATTGTTATTATTTTAATAATTAATTTTATTTCAAGCCTATTTATTTAAAAATATCTACCTTAATAGAAAATAGCAGCTTATATAACTTAAGCAATTTAAATATTCTATAAATTATTAATTTTAAGTTTTAAAATAATAACTTTTTATGATTTTTAAAAATATTTATAAAATTAATTTCCTTTAAGTCAAGGTTTTGATTGAAAGATTAATAGAAATCAAAATTAAATATACAAATAAAAGTAATATCATAAGAAAAAATTAATTATTATTTTATTTACTTTTAGTGATTACTCTTTCAATTAATTAATTAATACTATTTGTTATTAAAAAATAGCATTATTTTCAAAAAATAAGCTAAAATGTATGTAAAATATATATTTTAGGCGTGAATGAATGATTAGACAGGTTAAAAGTGGAATTGAAAAAATATTATATTAAGAATAGAAATAGTAAGGAATAACGAAATTAATGGCTAGGAAAAACTTCCTTGCTTACTTACTTATCAAATTTACTACAAAATATAGAATATTTAATTTTAATAAAATTGCTTTTAAATTATCAAACTATTTTTAATTGATTTATTTATTTAATTTATGATGTTTGTTTATTTATCTAAGATTTTATTCTTCAACCAAGCATGTTTAAGATACGTTCAATAGCAGCTTCAACATTACCACCAGTAGCCTTAAGAGCTTCAAGGTTAACTTACTTGTTAGTGAAACCCATAACTTCTAATTGAGCTAATTATTCCTTATACTTTTCTTCAGGAGGGGTGTTGTCCTATTGAGCAGGAGGGAATCCGAAACCTCCTAAGCCGCCCATACCACCCATTCCTCCGAATAAAGCTATTTATTAAGTAAAAGTAGACTTAGTAAAATGCATAAAAAAAAAGAATTAATTTACGATTGTTCAATAATTGAGCAAAATTGAAAGGAGGTAATTAACCAGGTTACTATTATTGTTATCCGGTTTATTAAGTTCCTTATTATTATTATTATCCTGTTTATTATTATTATTAAGCTTATTATTAAGGTTGTTGGCCAAAAGCACCTAAACCACCAAGTCCTCCTAATGCGCCAAGTCCTCCGAGACCGCCAAGGCCGCCACCCATACCGCCTTAACCCATCATTTGCATGGCACTTTGTAAGAATTAGGGATTGCTCATCATTTGAATCATCATGGGGTCAGAAAGCATTTACTAAGTAGTTAATAAAAATCATTAAATAAACTCAATTAAGAAAAATTCAATATATTTTATTTTATTTGGTTTTACTATTCATTTATCTAATTATTCCTTTTTATATAAAACCTTTTAACACTGTATTTGTTCAATAATTTCTCTGCTTTTGTTTATTTGTTATTGCTTTGATGATTTTCAAACAAAAATTTTTGCTTATTTGCTTTGTTTTATTTATTCTATTATATATTTAAATTTCTTACTAAGAGTTGAGGATTTTGTTCAAGCATTTATCTGGTGTAAGGATTTTATTGGAGCATTTATTGGAGAGCTTATGGGTTGGAAAGCATCTATTTTTTAATAAAATTAGACATTAATTAAATGTATCAAATGGTCATTTTTTATTTGAGTTTGTAGCTCATTATGTAATTTACCTATTGCATCATTTATTGAACCTAAGGAGATTGCATAGCTTAGGCAAGGTCATTAGGATCAAGTTAACCATTAGCTCCCAAACCACCAAGACCACCGAGACCGCCGAGTCCACCAAGTCCTCCAAGTCCACCAAATCCTCCCAAAGAGGCAAAAGGATTTTATCCTTAACCAGCATTCAAGTTGTTAGGAACTTGGCTATTAGTAGAAGAAGTGGATTAGCCAGTTTGAGAAGTGGTTTAAGCATTAGTGGTATTATCAGCTTCATTAGCTATTTATTATTTTAAAAACAAAATTATTGCTAACAATTCTAATAATTTTGAGTTAAAGTAATACAAAATGTCTTGCTAAGAGAACATTTTATATTTTACATTAAAACCTTTTGTTAATTAATGCTTAATTACGCTTGTTAATGATAATGTGCATGGTGTTTCCATCGATAACCTTGTTGTGTTCCAAAGTTTCTTCATCATTCTTCAACCATTTTCCTGTAAATTTGGTTAATTTAAACAAAATAAGTCAATTATTACAACTAAATTTGGAGGAAAATAAGCTTTGCTTAGTGATTTTGCATTAAGAGCTATTATATTTGTGATATTTTTGCTTGGCAAGGAATTTGTGGATAAAAAATAAAATGTGTTAAAGTGATAATACCCTTGTAAATAAGCTTAATGTGACCAGTTTCGCAATTCTTTTCCTTGGCAATCTTTTCCTTAAACTACAAAACAGTTGCCTTAGGGTCAATCTTAATTTCAAAAGTTCCTTCGTTGGAAAGTTTTAGTTTTACAGTAATTTCTCCTTCCATTTTCTATATTTTGATTGTTTTTTTTTTGAGAGTTTTTTTGTTAATTTTTTTAAATTTACTTAAAATTTACTTAAATTTTTTTTTATTTATTTTCTTCAAAGAGCTTAGCTGCACAAGTAAATAAATAAATAGCAAATTTTCTATCAACTTGATTATTTATCAATTTCCTTTATCTTTCTTTGTTAGTTAGATAGTTGGCATAATCCAAATTGTCTATTTTTTTTTCATTGTAAATTTATTACAAATGTATCTATTTGCCTAAACATATTTGTGTGAGATTCTCTTTATTACTTCTTTATCAGCACAGGTTTTATTTTATTTATTTATTCACTTATTTTATTTAAACAATTTTTTTCATTTTCACAATAGAAAGAAATTTCAAATCTTCAGAAACGATTTCACATTAATGCTCTCTGATTTCTATTTTCTTATGGAATATTTCTTTTTTCTAAATTCTAATTATTTCTTTCACAAATCCTTAAATTTCAAATTTAATAACAAAATTTCATTATCATTTTATAATCAACTTAAGTATTTTAAATTATCCTCAAATTTTGAAAAATATTTTAGTGAACAGAAAAAAAGGCATATTTTCTTAAAATTAGAATAATTTTCAGCGAATATGCAAATTTATTTATTTATAATCTCAGTTTTCATCTTTAGATAAAACGCATCATCAAATATAAAATATTCTTTCTTTTTTCTTGATTCTAGTTAATTTCTACAAGCAAATTTAATTATATATTTTGTTTCATTGATTTTACAATAATAAATTTTTTTGATAATATATTTTTTTATAAAAATATTTAGAATCTCTTTACTTAAAAAGAAATTAAGATTTGAGTGTGATAAACATTTTATTTATTTATCTCTAAAATGCTCATTTAAGTTAAAAAAATTTCATAATTCAAATAATTTTTTAACAAATAAATCTGTTGAAAATAAATTCATAAAATATTTATTTGGATTATGAAAACATTTTTTTTCATATTGAAATAAGATTTTTGCATAAAAAATTTTAACACTATTTTTATTGAATGAATTAATTTTTTTTCAAATGTTTTACTTTTTTTTAACCTTTTTTTGACTCTATTAACACATAAAAGAATAAAAAACTATTATATTTGGATTTTTCAAATAACATATTTAGATAGTATATTTTAAATATTAGTAATTGTTATTTTTGTTTTTATATTTTTTAACTCGCTTCTTAAACTCTTATAAATTATTTGCTTAAAAATTATTTTTAGAGATCCTTCTTATTTTAAATACCCCAAAAAACTTTGGATTGGTCTCTTTTCTGATGCTAAGTAGGATTTTTCTTCTTTTATTTTAACTTGTTTTTTCCTTTTTTCAAAAATTTTTAGACATCTTAGGCATAATTTATTGATTATTTGTAAGGCTAAGATGTATTTAGTTAGTATTACCCCTATAATAGTTAGAAAAAATTCAAGCTATAAGAAATCTAAAGTAGATAAACTCCTTTAGCACATATACAAACATAAAATATAATATTTTGGTTAAAATTTTTTCTCTATCTATTATCCTACTTGATCATCAATCATTAGCTTCTTTTTTTCTTAATTGTGTATAATGTGTTTGCATTTAGCAACGAATTAGATAAATTAAAATCAATATTTTATCTCAAATTTTTTTAATTACTTGTTAAAAAATAAAATTGTTCATAATATTTACAAATACTGCTTAAAAAATTAACTTGTTAATAAAAATTCATTGATTTTTTTGATTTTCGAATTAAAAAATGAAAAAATGAGAAAATTTATTTTCTTATCTAATTATTAATTGCTGAATAAATATCTAAAATTATTTTAAAATTAGAGTTTAATAAAAATATGTAATTTGATTTTAGTAATTATTCTTTTAACTATTTGCAATTAAAAAATAATCATTTATTTAAATTTCGATTTCAATAAAATTAGCTATTTTGATACATTAATTTGAATTACTTTACAATTAGAATCTTTATCAAAAGCATATTTTCTAATTAACTATTTTTCAAATCATAGATTACTCAATCTAATACCATCACAATTTTTTGTTTGAGGTGAAATAAAAACAAATAATTAAAAATAATGCAAGTAAAGTTTTGAATGGTAATAGTTTATAAATATGTTTCTTTTGAGATAATTAGATTCTATTAGCGCAATTTTTAGGAATTAATTTAAAGCAATAATAATAGTATAAAAATTATAAATTATCTTCGATTTATGCATTTTTAAATATAAGGTTTATCTTAGCTATGAAGATTTCCTAAAATTATATCATTTGCATTTTATATATAAATAATTATTTTAAATTTATATGATTTAAATAGTAATTACACAAGCTTTTGTAAGTATGATTTTGACAACGTTTTTTTATTAAGGTTTAATAAAAACTTATCTTATTTCAATAAAAATGTTTAATATATCATACATTTTTAATTAAAAATGTAAGTTTCCTTGCTAGAGAATGTAAATATGTTTATAATTAAAACTTCGTTTGTTCTCTATTATGGGCTTTGAATTTTTTGTCAAGATATTAAAGAAGAAAATTAACTTACAGGTAAAGAAGTAATTAAAAAACAATAGTTTGATGTATTGGTTTGTAATCGTACAATTAAATTGTATCTTTCTCTCTTTACCATATAAATAATTTTGTCAGCTAAAACTTGTTTCAGAACTTTTTATCAAGATGTTAAAGTATTAAAGAAGAAAGTGAAATAAAAACAAATAATTAAAAATAATGCAAATAAAATTTAGAATGATAATAGTTTATGAATATGTTTCTTTTGATGTAATTAGATTCTCATAGCGCATTTTTTTTAGGAATTAATTTAAAGCAATAATAATATCAAAATGACTAATTATATTGGATTTATGTATTTTTAAATGTGAGTTTTATCTTAGTTAGGAAGATTCTTTAAAATTTTAACAGTTAAATATTATATATAAATAATTATATTAAATTTATAGGTTTTGCATAATAATTATAATAGCTTTCTAAGTATGATTTTGACAAGGTTTTTTTATTACGGTTTAGTAGTGAGTTTACCTTATTTATATAAAAATGTTTAATATACCATACATTTTTTATTAAAAATGTAAGTTTCATTGTTTGAGAATGTAAATATTTTTATAATTAAAATTAGGTTTGTCCTCTATAATATTCTCTTCGCAATTTATTGTTAAGATGTATGTTAAGATATTAAAGAAGAAAGTAAAATTAAATCAAATAATTAAAAATAATGTAATTAAAGTTTGGAATGGTAAAAGTTTATAAATATGTTTCTTTTGTGATAATTAGATACTCATGCACAATTTCATGAGGAATTAGTCTAAAGAAATGATACTAGTATCAAAATTATTAACTATCTTGGATTTATGGATTTTTAAATGTGAGATTTATCTTAGTTATGAAGATTTCCTAAAATTTTATCATTTGCATTTTAAATATAAACAATTATTTTAAATTTATATGATTTAAATAGTAATTACACAAACTTTTGTATGTATGATTTTGACAACGTTTTTTGATAACAGTTTAATAAATTTGTACCTTATTTAGATAAAAATGTTTAATATGTCATACATTTTTAATTAAAAATGTAAGTTTCCTTGTTAGTTGTTAGAGAATGTAAATATAAACAATACTTGGATTTTTCTTTTTTATGGGCTTTTCAGAATTTTTCGTCAAGATTTTAAGATATTAAAGACTAAAATTAACTTACAGGAAAAGAAGTGATGTAATTAAAAAAAATATTTTGATGCATTGGTTTGTAATCATACAATTAAATAGTATTTTTCTCTCTTTAATTCAGTTAATAATTTTTTTCAGCAAGTAAATGGTTTTAATTAACGTTTTTGATCTAATAAAATATAATATGACAGCAATTTATTTAAATTATCAATTCCCCAAATAGGTTTAAAATATGATTTGTGTGTTGATTACACAAGCTTATGTAAGTATGATTTTGACAATGTTTTTTATTAAAACTTAACAAAGGTTTACCTTATTCCAATAAATATGATAAATATATCAACCATTTTTAACTAAAAAATGTAAGTTTCCTTGTTAGAGTATGCAAATATGTTAATAATTAAAACTTTTTTTGTTCTCTATATTGGGCTTTTCAGAATTTTTTGTCAATTTGTTAAGATATTAAAGATGAAAACTATCTTACAGGAAAAGAAGTAATTAAAAAACAATATTTTGATGTGTTGGTTTGTAATCATACAATTAAATTGTATTTTTCTCTCTTTAACTAAATTAATTATTTTTTCAGCGAGTGCATGGTTTTAATTAACGTTTTTGACCTAATAAAATATAATATGACTGTAATATAATTTAATTATGAACCAAATAGGTTTTATCATTAATTAATTACTTTTTATGGTGGATTTTAATTTGATTCAACTTGGTGGTTTTAATTTAATTTAACTATCTAATTTTATTAGATCACTCTAATTAATTATAAATGTAATTGCTTTTATATTAATATTTTAGTTTACTAAAACAAATATTTGATGTCTTATAAGAGTTATTTGAGATTATAGATAATCATATTTAGAGGTATAAATAGTTAATTAGCAAAATAGCAAATAAGCTATAAACAAATTTAATAAATAATCAAATTCAAAACATTCAAAAGATTAAAATGAAAAAGATAAATACTTGCATTATCCTTTTAGTGCTCTTCTAAGTGTCTTTTTAGTACTGCCATTATTCAACTAAACCCAACTAAGTAACAAACGGTAAATGCACATGCACTAGCGGATTTTATTCTGACTCTTCAAATTGTCATATTTGCCCTAATAATGGATTAACTATTAGTGTGTCCTATTCAATTTCAAATTGCTTGTATTGCGTAACTGATTCATACTATTTGTCATAGTTAGCAACAGGTTCTACAGGTTCAGTATGTTTAAAGTGCCCAAATAGTTCCAAAGTTCAATCAAATACTCCTAAAAACCCTCAAGATATTAGTGATTGTTCATACTGCTAAAGTGGATATTATCCTAATACCCCAGCTGTTCCACCTTAAGGTGGAAATCCAGGTTAAGCTGCTGTTTGTGTTTAATGTCCAAATCATTCATTTCGAGGTTCTCCTTCTTCGGTTTCTGAATGCAGTTATTGTATCTAAGGCTTTTATGTCAGTTAAAAGGCTACAAATTCTCAAGAAGCTGTTTGTTCACCTTGTCCTAATAATACTTCTAATTTTTATGCCATACCAAATACATTTAAGTATAATATATAAGATTGTACCACTTGTTTACCAGGCTATTACAACACAAGTCCCTATGGTTAACCAGCTGTTTGTTAGCAATGTCCTCCAAATACAACTTCATCATCAGGGAGTACTTCAATAAATTAATGTACTTGCATGTAAAACACATACATGACAGTTTAAGGACCTCCTTCAACTTGTTTGCCATGCCCTAATGGTTCTGGAAATTATTGGCCACCATATTTAGCTGGAGATTAATCTCAATGTGACACCTGCTAAGCTGGTTATTATCTGGTTACACCTTACTAAGATCCTGCTAATGGTAATCCTGGAATTTCAGCTTAATGCAAATAATGTCCTAATAATTCTACTTCTGACCCTGGAGTCTCTACTTCT
>JH720076.1:4956-69566 GCA_000231845.2 Tetrahymena malaccensis 436 | reverse complement strand
GGAGTTGCAAGTTTAGCCACTAGCACTTAAAAAACTTAATGTCTTAGCTGTCCAAACAGTACAACATCAAAAGAAGGAGCAGCTAAAACTTAAAAAGATTGTTAATAGCCTTCTCCCTCTTAATAAAACAATTAATAAAATGGTAAATACACATACTCTTAAATTATAGATATATCTTTTTTAGTTCTATTATTGCTGATATGAATAAAAAGTATTTAAAAAAGAATAATATTTAATTAAAATAAATTTATTTAGATAAATATTAGAGTATGTATATACTTATTTATATTTTGTAATCTTTTTTTTATCCATAAAGTTTTTTCAAGCATATTATTTAATCTCTATTTTTTTATTTCAATCTTAACTAAACCTCCCTTATTTCTTAATTTTATAAAAATATGATTAAAATAAAAACTAAATTTCAGGATAATAAAAAAAGTCTTTCTTATTTTTAATAATCTAAGCTAAGGGTTTGCTCTCGCCTTAATTTATCATATTTTAATTTTAGAAAAACTTTTTATTCAAAAAGAAAGATTATTTTCTAAAAATTCGTTTTTTATTAAAGTTAGAATTAATTATTATTAAACAAACATAAATTTTATATATTCACTGGCATAAAAAAATGATTTAATAACAAATGAAATATTCAGAACTTTAAGAAGTATTCAAAATATATTAATTAATAAGAAGTATTGATCATATTTATTTTTGGAAAAAAAGTTTGTAAACTCTAGCTTAACTTCTATTTCTGATCTCAAAATTAATCTCAGGTAATATTTTTAATTGATAATTTTTAACATTGATTAATTTATTATAATTATCTATATAAAGGAATAAAAATATCAAAGAAAAAGATTTATATGATTTGGGTTAAGCATTAGCAAAATATACTAACCTCTAAACTTTGAAAATTAACTTAAGGTTTATTTTTTCATAATTATTTTAATTTATTTATCATTTTTAGCTATTTTTACATTTAAAAGCTAATAATTTATATCAATTTTATTAAAAGAATAATATTATTTATTTCTTACTTTTTTTAATACTTTAAAAGCGACAATAAAATTGATTTAGTAAAAGCATATAATCTAGTAGCTGCTTTAACGAATTTACCTTATCTTGAAAATTTATCTCTCAATTTTAAGTAAATTTGAATAAATAGTTTTAATAATTTAATAATAAAACTTAGATAAAGCTAAAAGTATAAAATAAGAAATTGTTAAATTCTATGGTTTAAAAACTCGATAAAAAGGAAAAAAATAAATATTTTTCTCATTAAAAAAACGAAAAATATATTGCCAATTTATTTTAAAAATAAATTATAAATTACCACTCTTTTGTCTAAACTCTTAAATTTGTTGGTAGATAAGAAAATTAACTTTCGAGAAATATTTAATATAAGATTTAATAATTTAAAATTAGCATACCTAAAAGGTTTTATTATATATGATTTATTAAATATATTTTAGTTTGAATAATAAAGGTTCATAGGGCGTGTCAAACTTAGCTCCTCTTCTACCTAAATTTTAAAAGGTTTAAAAGTTAACTCTAAAATTAAAGTATTATTTAATCATAAAATTTACTAAATTAGTTTCTTTTATTTTAATTATAAGGGGATAGAGTTAGAAATTTATTAAATTTTTTGAGTTTTTTATTATCATTTTAATTTCATATTTTTATTTTTTTGAAAAATTTTTAAAAAACTCAAACCACTCCCATCTTTTAAATAAATCTACAAACAAAAATAATTATTTATTATCTTTTGATAAAAAAGTACTAATAAAATAGCCGTATTAGGGGCGACTAGCCTTGCATCTTCGTTAATTGACTGCAAACATCTAAGCATTTTGAAATTACATCTGTCGTAAACGTTTGTTTAACATTAACTTTCAAACAATTAATTATAAATCTAAGCATAAAAATATAAATTCAATTTATAGTTTAAAAAGTTTACTATTTTAATTTAAATAAAGTTATTTGTATACATTTATTTAAACATTTTAATAGTCATAATTATATAGATAAAAAAGCTATTTCTGGTTTTAGTCTGCATTTATCAAAATGTGTTTAATTGAAAGAATTCGAACTTTTTTTAGAGTAAATAGATTTACTTATTTATTATCTCTCATTTTAGCTTATTAAAATTTTAAATTAGAAATCCAAATAATTGACCTTATTTGATACAAACTTATAATAAGTTTGGCTTTCTAACTTTATATCTTTTAAAAGTTAAAATAAAATAAAGAAATATTTCTAATTTAATTAATTTCATAATAATTCATTAAAATTAAATTAAATAAACATAAGTTTTAACAATATTGGCCCTTAGGGAGTCTAAGAGTTAGCTTATGCGATAATAGGATGCACTAACCTTTAAACTCTAAGTTTGAATATTACGTAACATATTTATATTTATTTTTAAATTGAATTTAATTCTAGTTTGCTTTTAAAGTTTTAATTTGCATTCTCCAATCTTAATCATTAAGGCTCTCTTAAAGATAAAATTAAATAAAAAATAATCTCTTTTAGTTGCTAAATAATTAAGTATTTAAAAAAATAAGCATTGCTAAATAAATTAATTTAATAAATGTTTTTTCAACTTGAATTTTTTTAATGAAAATATCTTTTTATTGTTTTAAACTTATCTAAAATAGTGGCAATAAAATTGGTTCATAAGGGTCAGCTGATTTAGGATAAATTCTAAAGAATTCATCAAAGATTTCTAACTTTTCAATTAAATTTATGTAAAGATGTTACATTCAAATTAAATATTTATTATTTAGATTTTTCAATTTTTCCATATTATCTAATTTATTTTTGATTCCAAAATAATAATAAATATTACAGAAAATATAATTTTCTAAATATATTTTAAGACACTTTAAATAAATAAGGTTTTTTTTATAAACTTTAAATATTTTTAATATTTATAAATTTTATATTCTAAAAAATGTATTAAAGCGATAACTAGAATGACGACTTTGGACAAAATAAATTACTGACAAATGTTTAAAAAATGAAAAGATTAGTAAAAAAATAAATTTAATTTTATTTCTGAAAAAAGAATTGTGTTATGACATACAAAAGCTAAGCTGATATTAAAGGAATCTTCATATAAATATTTAACTTAAAATATTAAGTTTTCTGTTTGTTTAATTGTGTTAACTTTCTTAAATAGCTATTTTCTCTTTTTTAAATATACTTAATTAATTTATTGTTTCATATTTCTATTATATCAGAACCATTTTAAAAGGATTTTAATTAAATTCAGTTCTTATTAAAGAAAATAGTTTATTGCAAGCTATTTAATTATAATTGATTCTTTTAATTTAACAATTATTAATATTTTTTATTTAGAATTTAACACTTAAATTAATCCAGATTTACATCTGACGAAAGTAGAAGCGAGCTAATTTTTAGTTAAAAAGAGGTGAGCTGAGAGAAATATAATAAAATAATTATCTGTTCAAGTAATGAGCATCTTATTTTAGAATTAATTAATTAAACTTGTTAAAAGATTTAGAATTTTTAAATATTTGTTTAAATGGAATAAAATTGACAAGCTTATTTTATTAATAAGAAAGATTTGAGGAATTAAGATAGTTGAAATATTTTTGTATCATTTTCTAAATTTATTAACTTTTATGTTATGTCTCTAAAATTTAATTTTAATTTTTTTTCTAGCGATTTTTAAAGTTTTATCAAATTAAATTATTTTTGTGAAAAATGACTTTTTAAATATGAAAATATATATCGATTAGATTATCCATTAATTGATTTTTCTGCATATATTGTAATAAATAGATTAGAGTTACTCAAAAATAAATTAATTCTATTAAACGCTATTAAATTTTTTGTATGTATCTAGTAAAATTCAGGTTAAAATATATTAATTTATAGGTAAAATGCTTATTAAATTTTATATCTTAGTTATAACTAAATAAGATTTACTTACTATTAGCAATATTATTCTTCTAAATTGAATGATTAAAATGGTAATTACCTTAAAAATAAAAATCTATTAATGGAAATATTTTTGTATCATTTTTTAAAAAAGAAAAGTAAAATCTTATAAATTGTAAGCTAGACATTAGTTTTTTTCAAAATTGTAAATTAAATTCTTCATACTTTCATTATTTTAATTTGTGGTAAAAAAGAACTTAAAATTGTTAATATTTGATTAAATAGATTTGTGGTTAGGGTTATTTTTCATTTATTATTTAATTAATTTATTTTTAAGCCTCTAAACTGATTATTTTTAATTTATTTTGTATGTTTAGATGATCTATTTATTAATTAAAACTTCCTATTATAATTTATTTTTGATTCATACACAAAAGAAAAAGTGTATTTTGAGAGACCAAATAAATACTTAACTAATAAAAATTTTATATAATTAAATCCATAAAATATTGTATCCAGAATGCTTAAAATTAATGGATTCAAATTTAAGGCATGAAAAATTTGATACTTTATTACACTAATAGGTCTAATAAAAAGAATTTATATTTTTAACTAGCCAAATAGATGTTTTAATAAATATCAATTTAATACTAAAAATGTCTATTCTTAAATATCATTCATTAAAAGATAATACTTATAATTTATACAGTTAATTTATATCTAGTTTTATATCTAAAAATAAGATAATTATTCATTCTTAAAGGATCTCTTTTAATTTATTCAGTTTTATAATATGTATTTAATTTCAATCTTCTACTGATGATGATTATTATTATTATTTTTAATTAATCTACATTGTAAAATATAAATGCTACAAAAGAATTAATCTATCTATTCAATAAATAGGCAATTAATAGATTTGTATTGGATTGACACAATTAACTAACTAAACTAAATCAATATTTAGTAAAATGCTATTTATAGCATATTATTCAATTTTCCTTTAATTTTAAAATCTATTTTTTCCAAAAATATTTGAATATGTTTATTTTTAATACTATACATGAACATTATTTAAAATATAGATCAGGATAAATCAGTTAGAAATGGATGATTGCTAAGATATCAAAGAATGTACTAATTAATATAATAAATAATTTATGAAATATTTGCTAGATATTTTTATTATTTATTCTTTAAGAATCAAATATAGATAGATAAGTAGATCATATAAAAGAAATCGAAAAATTAGGTTCTTAAAATTAAATTTAAGCTTTTATTTTTTATCTTTTATTGATGGATTGATTATGAAGGTAAATACTTTATATAATGTTTATAAAATATGTTAGATTTATCTTCTAAAAGTAAAAATATAGACAAGCTAATTGGTTTTATTATTGGTCGTTTTTTCAATTCAAAAAAGTAACTATAACTTAACCAACAGTAATTTTTTTTGCGCTATTAATTTAAAAAAAAATAAATATTAGTTGGAATTTTTGAAGAAAAAAAATTAAGCATACCATAAAAATAACTATTGATCACTGATTGTAAAGTCTAAATAAATTTATCATGTAAATATTTATAAAATTTAATGTAAATTTATTTACAAAGGAAGTTAAAAAATGACACATGCTAACAAATATTTAAATCAGATGGGAAAAAAAAAAGAAAGATAGATATATTTGAATTACTTTTTTAGTTCATAAAATAAGAAACAAATTGGCTAAGATAAAATTTTTCTGATTTGATTTCAATGAGAAAAAGCCAATCGAAATTTTATATGCAAGCTAGCTAGCTAATTATTAATTCTTTTTGGTATCAGGCACTCAGTAAAAAGATTAAAAGAAACATAAGAAAAATAGAAGGTATTAATAAAAGAATTTAGTAATAATAACAAATATTAATTTACTTGTTAAATTATTACTTGATAATTAATTAATTAATATATTAAAAATTCAGATAAAAAATAATTAAAACACTAATTCTAGATACTTAAAATAAAATGAAATCTGAATGTCACTTATGCTAAATGACTGTTTAAAACCTTGCTAAATGCACTAAGACTCGTTGTCGCAACTTTTTTTGTGAGAAATGCATTCAGGAAAATTTCGATAAAGGATTTATTTATCATATATCTTATAAAGAAGGCTGCTGGGTTTGTTACGCGTGTTAAAATGTGTGCAGCTGCAAGCTTTGCAAAGGAGAATTGCTACTTTACAGCAAAAAATCTCTTGCAAAACGCAAGAATAAGAACATTCATCCAGTTTAATAGCCTTCTGTGGTGGAAAAAAGTAGTTCTATGATTTCAAACATCTAAGAAACAGAAAAAGAAAAAGATTCTAGTGATGATCTACTATCGCACAATAATGATTTAGAAAAAAGAGTATCTCTAGACGAGAGCGAAGCAATAATCAATGGATTTAAATATAATCTGAAACAGCCTAGAATGCTTAACTAGAAAATAACAAAATCTTTACCTTCATTCAGCAAAGAATACTACTCAAACAAATTTTATAGAAGAAAAATGCTATTAAAAGCAATATGAATGAATATATTTTATTAATTAATTCAAAAGAAAAACTGTAATCTAGAACTAAAGAAAATCTTAAAATTTTTGCTAATTAAATGCTAAATATACTATTTACTAACTAACCAGACAGAGTCTAAATATATCTAAAACGACTATTAATGAAATTATTTTAACATCCTAAAATTAACCTTTTACAAACTGTTTTTATATTTAATCAATTAATAATTAATTAGTATTTCAAATATTTATAATAACTCTAACCTTCGTTTGATTTCTATATTACACACCTTAAAATCAATTACACTTTACAAGTGTTTGCTTTTTCCTATCTAAATAATATTCTTATGTAAATCAATTATATTTTGCTTATATGAAAAGCAATAAAAATAGTGAATACTTAAACGCAAATCAATGCACTAACTAATTTTAGTAGATTTCTAAATTATTTTTCTCAAATCATATTTTTAAAACTTACAAAATTTGTTTACTTTTATGATTTTTTTAAATTTTATAAAGTAGATTTTTACTTTAATTATATAATCATCTCTTAAATTATTTCTATAGCTATTCCTGAAAATTATAAATATATTAGAAGATAAATGTTCAACAAACATTTAATTTTTGTTTGAATTAAAATGTTTTAATCATAATTTAATAAGTGATCAAACTTATTTACATAAAATTTATTAAAATAATATTTAAATAATTAGATTTCTTTTTATGGGATATGTTGATCACTGGTCATTTTGACATTTTAAAATACAACTTTACTTGCTTGATTTTGTTTGATCTCACATTTTAAAATGTTTATTTAAAAAACAAGATACTATTCTTTCATTCTATGAAATATTTTACAATTTATACTAAATTAAGATTTTACCCTTTTTTAAAGGATCATGAGGGAAATACTTTACTTAATCCCAATAAAAAGTTAGTATATCTTATTTTTTAGAAAGTTTGTATTTCCTTTAAATAAGTAAATGAACTCCTTAAAATAAAAATGCAATTATTTATTTGTTAAAGTGATATGTTTTTTTAGAATGAAACAAACAAGTAGGATATTTTTACTGTGACTAATTTATACCTCATTAATTATTTGATAAATTAAATAAATTTTTATTATGAATTTTCACCTTTCATTAATTTTAGTCATAAAAGTTAGTCAATATTATAAGCAACTTTACAAATTCAAAATTTTGATAGTAAAATTATATAAAGTCAAAATAAATAAAATTACGACTCTCAAGTCGATAATTATTTATTGATGAAGTAAAATATAAAAATCAACAAATAATAAAAATGGCTAACATGAAATAAATTAAAAAATATAAGAGAAAAAAATATTTTAGTTACTAATGTGAGATCTAAAAAGGTATAAGCTCAAAATTGATTGAGCAAAATCTAAAGTTAAGTTAATAGATGAGTAATTTAAATAGTTAAGATTTCTTTTTACTCATAATCAAAGTTTTATATTTACTACAAATTAATATAGACAAATCATTCTTTGAGGGGGAATTAATAAAATTTATACTTAATATAATTAATCCCCTTCTTTTGATATTTCCTATCTCTTCATCAAATATATAGAATTCAATCTATGGGCAATTTTTACAAATTATATCACTTTTAATTATATACCCTTTGAATTTATAAATTTGTATATATATAGAGAGAGATGAACCCTAAGGTTCTACATGTAAACATAAACATGTATTTAATAAGAGATAATAATTTAGTTTGAACTTACAATTGAGGTGAATATAAAAGTTTTGATTAAAATTATTAAATTAGCATATATAATATATTATTATTAGTAGTTAAATAATACCTAAATTATCTTAAGTGCATTAGATAGCTAGAATCTTAAATACTTTGGTCTTAATCTAAAGGAAATAAAATTTTCAAAAAGTAATACAAACAACAGTAAAAATTAGATTCAAATAGCTGGATAAAGCAGTTAATCAATTGCTAATGCATAAAAATTTTTAGTTTACTGCACTGTAATTAATGTTTTATATTATAATATTAACATGTAAATAATAAAAATACTGAAAACAAATTAAGAAAAGAATTTGAGAATAAGTCAAGCTAAAAATTGTTTAGAAAGCTAAAACAAAAGCTTCCTCTTTGTTTTTGATAAGATGAATATTTATAAATCTTAATTATAATTAAATTACTTAATAATGTCTGTTTATTTTTTTATTTTTATTCTCAATAATTTTATTTTTAGATAAAATGTATTTTATTAAAGAATATTTTTTTGATCTTATTTTTTAACATTTAAACATTCGAGTGTTAATATTCATTTTATTTAAATTAAAAATTATCTAAAAAATTCAACAACAATATTTAATAAATCTACCATTTTATTCAATTTATTTTAGTTAAAATATTCATTAAGTTTTAATCAATATTTTATGCTTGTTTAAAAATTTCTTTTTCATGTAATCTCAATTTTTATCACTTATTTTTTATCAAAAATTAATATTTTTGACAACTAATCTTTTAGATTTAAGGTACTTGCTCAATAATTTTTGTGAACCATTAATTTGGTTTTACCTATAAACACATATGAAAAAATAATCAGAATTAAAAATTTAATATATAAAATATAATGCTAATAAGTAAAATAAGTATTTTTATAATTCATTTTGGTATTAAAAAATATCACAATCTAAAATAAATAAGCTGGTTTTACCTTAAATCAAGTTTTAAATTTGAGAGATTAGTGCAGTTTAATAATGCAGAACCTAAGCCTGAGGCACCTTCGTCACCAATTTAATTGTTCCTTTTTAAATATTGAAGAAAATATAATTAGTTTGTTTATTAGTTAGTTAGAAGGAAAAAATGAAGAATTTATAAGAAATAATATAATCAACAAATCAAATAATGAAAATGAGAATAGAATTAAATTTAAAATAAAATGTGAGAATCAAAAAGCAAATAAGTAAAAAGGTTATTTTTAAAATCCATTCAGGTATTAAAAATTATCACAATCCAAAAGAAAAAAGCTGATTTTACACCAAACAAAGAGTTAAATTTGAGAGATTAGTGTAGTTTGCTAATTCAGAACCTAAGGAAGAGACACCTTTGTCACCAATTTAATTTTCCCTTTTAAAATATTGAAGAAAGTATAATTAGTTTGTTTATTTATTAGTTAAATGAAATAAATGAAGAAAATATATGAAATAATAATCAACAAATCAATCATATGCTAAAAATAAAAATGAATTAAAATTAAAATAAAATGTGAGAATCAAAATGCAAACAAGTAAAAAGAATCTTTTTTAAATTCATTTAGGTATTAAAAAATATCAAAATCTAAAAAGAAATAAGCTGGTTTTACCTTAAATCAAGTGTCAAATTTGAGAGATTAATGCATTTTGCTAATACAGAGCCTAAGCCTAAGGCACCATTTGCACCAATTTAATTATCCCTTTTTAAATATTGAAGAAAATATAATTAGAAGGTTTATTAGTTATTTAAAAGAAAAAATGAAGAAAACATATGAAATAATAATTAACAAATAAATTATTAAGCATAAGCTGAAAATGAAAAATGAATTAATTTAAAATATTTTAAATCCATTTAGGTATTAAAAAATATCACATTAAAAAAAAATAAAGTGATTTTACACTAAATCAAGTGTCAAATTTGAGAGATTAGCGCAGTTTGCTAATGCAGAACCTAAGCCTGTGACACCATTTACACCAATTTAATTGTACCTTTTTAAATATAGAAGAAAATATAATTACTTTGTTTATTAGTTAGTTGTTAGGAAAAAATGAAGAAAATATATGAAATAATAATTAACAAATCACTAATTTAAGTATATGCTGAAAATAAAAAATGGTTTAAGTTTAAAATAAAATCTGAGAATCAAAAAGCAAATTATTAAAAAAAATCTTTTTAAAATCCATAAAGGTATTAAAAAATATCACATTCCAAAAGAAATATAGTGATTTTACCCCAAATAAAGTATAAAATTTGAGAGATTGGTGCAGTTTGCTAATGAATATCCTAAGCCTGAGGCACCTTCGTCACTAATTTAATTTTTCCTTTTTAAATATTGAAGAAAATATAACTAGTTTGTTTATTAGTTAGTTAAAAAGGAAAAAATGAAGAAAACTTATGAAATAATAATCAACAAATCAATTATTTAAGTATATGCTGAAAATGAAAAATGAATTAAATTTAAAATAAAATAAAATATGAGAATTAAAAAGCAAATAAGTAAATAGAGTCTTTTTAAAATCCATTTAAGTATTAAAAAATATAATAATCTAATAGAAATAAGCTGGTTTTACCTTAAATCAAGTGTCAAATTAGAGAGATTAGTTATTTTTGCTAATCCAAAACATAAGCCTGAGGTACCTTCGTCACCAATTTAATTCTAACTTTTTAAATATTGATGAAAATTTAATTAGTATGTTTTTTAGTTAGTTAAAATGAAAAAATGAAGAAAACATATGAATTAATAATCAATAAATTAATTATTTAATCATATGCTGAAAATGAAAAATGAATTAAATTTAAAATAAAATGTGTGAATCAAAAAGCAATTAAGTAAATAGAACCTTTTTAAAATCTATTTAGGTATTAAAAAATATCATAATTCAAAAGAAATAAGTTGATTTTACTAAAATAAAAGTGTCAAATTTGAGAGATTAGCGTAGTTTGCTAATTCAGAACCTAAGCCTGAGGCACCATTTGCACCAATGTAATTGTACCTTTTTAAGTATGGAAGAAAATATAATTAGTTTGTTTATTAGTTAGTTAAAAGGAAAAAATGAAGAAAACATATGAAATAATAATCAACAAGTCAATTATTTAAGCATATGTTGAAAATGAAAAACAAGTTAAATTTTAAATTAAATATGAGAATCAAAAAGCAAATAAGTAAATAGAGTCTTTTTAAAATCCATTTAATATTAAAAAATATCAAAATCTAAAAGAAATAAGCTGGTTTTACCTGAAATCAAGTGTCAAATTTGAGATATTAGTGCAGTTTGCTAATGCAGAACCTAAGCATGAGGCACCATTTGCACCAATGTAATTGTACCTTTTTAAATATGGAAGAAAATATAATTATTTGTTTATAAGTTTGTTAAAAGGAAAAAATGAAGAAAAAATATGAATTAATAATCAACAAAACAATTATTAAAGCATAAGCTGAAAATAAAAAATGAATTTAATTTAAAATAAAATGTGAGAATCAAAAAGCAAATAAATAAAAAGAGTCTTATTAAAATCCATTCAGTTATTAAAAAATATCTCAACCCAAAAGAAATAAGCTAATTTTACACAAAATAAAGAGTCAAATTTGAGAGTTTTGTGCAGTTTGCTAATGCAGAACCTAAGACTGAGGCACCTTCGTCACCAATTTAATTCTCCCTTTTTAGATATTGAAGAAAATATAATTATTTGTTTATAAGTTAGTTAAAAGGAAAAAATGAAGAAAACATATGAAATAATATACAAAAAATCAATTCTATAAACATATGCATAAAATGAAAAATGAATTAAATTTAAAATAAAATGTGAGAATCAAAAAGCAAATAAGTAAAAAGAGTCTTTTTAAAATCCATTTAAGAATTAAAAAATATCACAATGTAAAAGAAATAAGCTGGTTTTACATTAGATCAAGTGTCAAATTTGAAAGATTAGTGCAGTTTGCTAATGCAGAACCTAAGCTTGAGGCACCTTCGTCACCAATTTTATTGTTCCTTTTTAAATATTAATGAAAATATAATTAGTTTTTTTATTAGTTAGTTAGAAGGAAAAAATCAAGAAAACATATGAAATAATAATCAACAAATAAATTAATTTAAACAATAGCTGAAAAAAAAAAAGATGAAAAAGTATAAATATAAATACATATAAAAAAACAAATAAGGTAAATATTTCTTAAAAAAATAAAACTTATAGTAATAATAAAATAAATAAGATTAATGATAGTAAATTTAATTTACCTGAGATCAATATGAAGATTTTGATGAGATTAAAAGGAAGAGTTTAAAAACTTTTTTAATGATAAAAATAAAGTTGAGAAGTAGTTAATTAAAAAATTAATAACTACATCTTCCAGCTTTCTATACTTACTCTATAAAATCATTTTTTTTTTATTAGTTACAATTTTATCTAAATTTAATTAATTGTAAAAATAGTTAAATAATCATTTATTTTTAATAATTAATTTGGATGCAATTAACAAATAAATTTAAGATAAAATATGAGGAGATTCATTTCATTTTTAAATAATTAACTCAATCAAACCGAGATATTAAACAGATTAAAAAATTAAAATTTTTTCTGCATTCATGGAAAATTAAAGATTTACATTCGATTGATATATAAATAAAAAAATTAAAAAATATTTTGTACTTTCTTTAAATTACAAGATTTTTATTAAAATTATTTGTATTTTAATTAAAAAATTTTTATTTTATATTTTTCAAATAAAATTCAACAAAATAACAAACAACAATAATTTTATTTCAATTTGGTAATTTAAATGTGCCTTAAAAAAGAAATATTGAACAGGCAAGAGGAATTAAAGAACATCTATAATAAAGATTCCGTTAATCTGCAGTTAAAAAACCAAACCTAACCAAGTATTTATTTTGTTGATTATTTTATATTGAATTTAATATTTTCTTCTTTTTTAGAAATTAAAATAATAATTTTTTTTATTTTATAACAAACAAGGTTATCTTTTAAATAAAATTAAAATCTTATTATTATCAGTCTTTAAAAAAATTTTTTCTTTTATTTTTTAAATTTAATAAATGCATTCTACAATTTCTTAAAAGTACTTATTTTTTATTTTTATAAATAATAGTCTAGTAAAACTTTTGTATTTTTATTATCTAAAAAAAGTAAAGATGTCTATTTCTATTTTCTATTCGAAAATAAATAAAGTTCTCATTTTAAATACTCTAATATTTAAAGTACTAATTTTCATATAATTAGTTACTTTTTGTATATTCTTTAAATGCAAATTCTTTTAAATCTTCAAATAAAATATAATTTGGATGAGTTAATAAGTTTATATTTCACATAAAATATTCTTCTATGGAATAATTTTTTCAAAATGTCACATATTTTTATACTTATTATTAAATTAGAGTCACAAAAGCTTACTAAATAAAATGCTCATGTATTTTTTTGTTTTATAAACCCCATATATTTATTCACTCTTTCAATCATACAAATCTAAACAGAAATAAATAACAAAAAAGTTCTAATTAAGATTAAATGAAATGTATGAAGTTCAAAGTTTAAAATTGATATTTTTATAAAGGTGCGTAAATATATAAATTTACAATCTATTTATATTTTACATAAAAAAAAAATATCTAAGTTATTTATTTTTTCAATGTTGGTATTTTAATTGTTTGTCAATTATCAGCAGTAAATTGTTTGGAGACCACAATTTATTGGTTGGTATTTAGAGCCCATCATTTCAGGACCTAGATCAAATTAACAACAACCGTATAGACCATAGTTGTAAAAAAAGTAAACGTTGTTAAATTACCTGGTACATTAATCAAAGCAATCTTACATATATTCCTTGAAGAGTATACGAAAAACTTGGATCTGTTTTTAAGCTAATTGATTGGTAGGGGGTTAATCTTCTTCAAGAAAGCTGTTAGCTACAGACTAATCAAGCTAATAAGACTATTGCATCTTACCTTATCTTATCTTTTTCTAACACTCAATAAAAGAAATTAGAATAGCACAAGTAAAGACCAATAAAATTAAGTTTTTTTTCATTTTTGTTATTTTATTTTTAGCGATTTATTTTTTTATAATTAATTAATTATAATTGTTTGATTCTAGAGATTCAGTAGTTAATTAGAGTAGATTTACTATATCAAATATTTTTTTATTTTTATAAACAAAAAAGAAACATTATTTTATAAAAACGTATTAGAAAAATATAAATAAAATGTTATTTCTGTTTTGTAATTAATTCTATCCTCTATATTAGTAGAATTAAATATGAATAAATTTGAACATATTTATTTTCAATGTATTTTTTAAATGTGAAGGTTAGCTAGCTTTTAAATAAAGAGAATTTATTTTTGTTTTTATTACAATATGATTAGATGTTTTCCAGTTTTTATAATTAAATAAATTTTTCATTAAGTTTTTTAACAGGTAAAGCATAAATTTTATTATGTTAAATATTTGCCTTGAAATTTCTTATGAATCACAATAGTAAATACATCTTTGATAAAAATAAACCTAACATTTGTATTTAGTTAAATCACATAGCTTATCCTAAAATACAAAAATGTTAATAGTAAGGAAATTTAGTTTTTCACATTATAGAAGCGTTTTTCTAAACTTTAATTATGCTTTATAATTATACCATTAAAAGTATTATTTTTAATGGATAGAAATATTGTTCCATATAACCAACAATTATAAATCATTATTCTAGAATTTTAATTTCAAAAACGAATATTTTTCATAAAAGTATAAATTTTATTTTCTAAAAACACTGACACTTATTATAATTATTAAAATAATCCATTAAAAGTAAGAAAAATTTATTTTGATGTTGTGTTTTTATTGCATTTTTAAAGTTTTAATGAATAAAAAAATTTAGATTAGTAAGTGAAAAAAGTTAGTTATTTATTGATTGATTAATGAATTGAAATTTAAAAATGTAAACAAAGTATACAATTTCTAAAATTTCTAGAATGTAGTAATTAATTAAAGAAAATTTAATCAATTTTTTTAACCTATTTTTAGAATACTAATATATAATCTTTTTGTAGTTAATATTATCTATCTCTACTATCTCCTTATATCTTATACGAATTATTTGCAATTATGCATATTTTAAGCCACTTATTTACAATTTAAAAACTTATGATTTTATGTATAAAAAAAATATGAAAATATAGAAACGAGTATATTAAATTCTATTAAGTTAATTATATATATATAGCACACACTTTGTGAAATATAAATTATTTTTTTGATAATATATATAGAAATTTTTGTTTAGCCTAACTTTTAAATTTTAAAAAATATGTTTTACTAAAAGTTGAATAGGCAGCCACTTTTATATTATATATTCGTTTGATACTAATTTTTTCTACTTATATTTTCTGATATTTTTATTTTATCATTTTAAGGAAAAGAATTTCATTTCAAAGTAAACTTTTTTATATTTTGACTCTAAAAATTTAAAAGAATTACATTTTTTTATAAATTATGTAGACTAGTACAAACAATTATATATTAGATATTTAAATTCAATTTATTTTATATTGATTCAGCAGTTTAAGGTTGCAGTTAAGCAAGTTTGCTAAAAAGTACCATCGTAGTTGTCATTTAAAGCAAACTAGCAGCAAAAGAAGTTTTTATACTTATATTAGTAAAAAACATTTCCTCCAATTCTTTAGCATTACCTAAAGCATTCTTATTGCAAGCTATCAAATTGATTGACACCATTAGAAGAATCCATATTGGTTTAAATTAATTAAGGTTTAAACTCAGGGTCATTATTATACATAATAGCCACAGGTTATTAGCTGGACTATTGAGGTTCTTAGTCAGGTTCTAGAGCAAGAACTTGATTAGGATCACTGATGATACGCAAAGCCAAATTATCAATTCCTTAAGTTGAGTTTAAATTTTAGGGACCTTAAAGAACTGTTTCATTCATTCCATTAGCATCTTATGGATTGTTGTTTTATCTTATTTTTTTTTTAGACTCCACAAAAGACACTAGAAGAGAACAAACAACAAGCAAAGCGATTAATTTTTTCATTCTTTTCCAATTTTTATTTTTTTTATTTTTTTAAAATTATTTATTATTATAATTAGGATATTGTTTAATATTTTTAAATTGATTGTAATATTAAATTATTTATTGATTGGTTTTGTTTAGAGAGTGCCTTTTCATTTTGATTTTCAAGGATAAGTAAAAATTACTTCGCCAACCTGACGAAATCAAATTTCTATAAAGAAATAAAATTTATCAGCACTAATAGTTTTTTAAAATAATTATAACTCAAGTGTTTAAACATTATTTTCTATAGCTTAGCTCTAAAATTATTAAAATTTTTTTATTTTATATTCACTGATGTATGTAGCAATATAATCAATTTAGTTAAATGCTGAATTAAATAAATTCGTATATCTGACCATATTATAAGACTATGAATCTAAAGTATTATTTGATTATATTTTAGAATGACTGAATTTTTTTTAAATCAAAATAAAAAAGTTTAATGTTTAAAACGATAATCCTATATTTTGATAAATGACTCAATTATTTTTTTTAATAATACTATTCAATCAATCTTTCAGCCAAACCAAATAAGTATTTGCTTTTCTTTATTGCAAAACCATAAAATAATGTTATAGCTGAAACTTTATTCTTTTATTGGTAAATTTATTTATTTGATTAAAAATTGTTTTGTATCTCCTTTAAACAAAATATAATCATCACACTGTTTTTTATTTTATTTTATTAAAATATTATTAAGAAGAATTTTAAACAAACAAAAATAATCGATTTAATAATAAAAATGCAATTAAATCATATTATCCTGTAAGCCAATAACAAAAATAAATATATTAAACAGAATATGGAACATCTTGTAAATAAATTAGTAGCTAAGTTTTTTATTAATCCATTTAATATCATTTTCTTACATTCTAATTATGTAATTTATTGAAATATTCTTTTTAAAGATTTTCTTTATTCTTTTAATACTTTTTTGATTTTTTGAAAAAGTTTTCTCTTTACTTTTTAAATAAAATATTTGATCAATTTGACATTATGAAAAATAAGCTTTAAAATCTTTATTTAAAGAAATATTTTGCTGTTAATTTTGTAAAAAATAAATTTATTAATCAACGATTAACATTTTGTTTATTAGTCTAATTTTGTAATAAAAAAAATACTATATTTACTTATAAAAGATACAATATTTTTAATGTTTTTTATTATTTAATAATTTCAATTTATTTTAAAGTCTCAGCAATTCAAATATACTGGAGCGCAAGACTATCTGTACCATCCTAAGTTTCCAGGTACTGGCAAATGAACAAAAACTGCACAACAGAAATATTTGCTGTATTAAGGATACCAGTATACCTAGGCTTTGTAAGTCTCCTAACATTAATTAAAGCAATTGGTTTAACCTGCTTCAAAAAAGGCACTAGCACTTGCGCTTGTTTTTGCAGTTGATTGAAGTAACTCAGTTGTTTTTTCACTTAAAGTTCCATCACTTTTTTAGACTACTTATTCATCAGCATTTTAGCCCTTAACTTAAATAAGCTAGTCAGATTTAATAAATGCCTAATTTTTAGCATAAACTTCCGTTAAAGAATTTCTTAGTTTAGATGACTCAGCTAGTGAGAAGAGAACAGCGAAAGTCAAAAGTAATGAAATAAGATTTTTAGTCATTTTTTATTTACTTCTGTATGGTTTTTTAATATTAATGTTTTTGCAATAGTTTATTTTATTTTAATATTTTTTTAAGTATCGAAGGATTTCTAATTAGTAAATAATATTCACTTATAGAAAAGTTATTTTAAAAACGACTTTGTTTTTAAGAAAAAAATGAAAATTTATATTTTAACATTCAAACTATTGGTTTATTTATTATAATCTACTGATACGATACTTTTATGTTTCTTATTTTTTGTATTTTTAATGGATAAAAAAATTTAGATAAGTAAATATACAATCAATAATGTTTGAAATTAAAAACTGTAATGTCAATATATTTTTCCTAAAATTCAAAAAAATTCATGTTTTAACATTACTTCATTAATTTTTAGTTCTACCTACTTCAACCGTATAAAATAATTGTAATTATAATGATAACTGCGCATAATTATCATATGGTTCATTTATCAAAATAACAACATATCAAAAAATAATCTGTTTATCAACTTATTTTCACAAATAAACCTTCTTTTAAATTCTTAAATATTTTACATAAGTCCCACACCTAATAATAAAAATATAAATTATTGATATAGCTAAACGCCATTCAAAAATTTAGTAATTTGGATAAGTAAAATATAATCTAAATGACTAAATATTTCAAAATTAATCATAATTTATGAATCAAAAAATACATACTTCAATATTAATTAAATTAATATCCGATTAATCCTATTAAATATAGTGTGTCATAGCAAACTTTACAAAAATTTACCAAAAAATTTTTTTTTCACCTATATTTTGATTGAAATTTAAAAGAATAATAATTTTAATACAAACTAAATTTATATGTTTCCTATCTATCATAAATATTCTAAATTTATATTTGATCTAAAATTTATTTGCTCTTTATATCCAAATTAATTCTTAATAAAAATAAATGATTAATTAACTATTTTTATAATTAATTGATTAAATTTAGATAAACTGTTTCTGATCAAATATTAAAAAAATAAATGATATAATAGAATAACTATTTTTAAAAATTGGAAGATGTAGTTATTTATTTTTTAATTAATTACTCTTTAACTTTATTTTTACCGTTAAAAAGTTTTTAAACTCCTCACTTTAAACTCATAATGATCTACATATTAATCTCAAGTAATTTTAATATAATATTATTAATTTTATTTATTAATTCAAAGCTATTAAATTAAATAAATTTCTATGAAGATTTATTCAATTTATATTCTATTTTACTTTTATAAATATTTGTACTAATTCATTTCATATTAAATATTTATTTTAATAATTTATAAAAATTTCATTTATTTTTTTGTTTTTTCTTCTATTTTTTCAATATTTAAAAAGATAAAATAAAATTGGTGATATAGGTGTCGCAAACTTAAGTTCTGGATTAGCAAAGTACACTAATGTGTCAAATTTGACTCTTAATTTAGAGTAAAAACAGCTTATTTCTATTTGATTGTGATATTTTTTAATGGATTTAAAAAACACTCTTTATAGTTATTTAATTTTTGATTGTGATTCTTTTATTTTTAATTCAAGTTATTTTTTATTTTACCCTTTGCTTATATAATTTATTACTTTATTATTATTTCATATATTTTCTTCGTTTTTCCTTCTAACTAACTAATAAACAAACTAATTATATTTTCTTCAATATTTAAAAAGAAAAACTTAAATTGGTAAAGGAGGTACCTCAGGCTTAAGTTTTGTATTATCAAAATGCAATAATCTCTCAAGTTTGAAACTTAATTTAAAGTAAAAACATCTTATTTCTTTCTTTTGGATAGTGAAATTTTTTAATGGATTTAAAAAAAACTCTTTTACTTTTTAATTGTGATTATCTTATTTTGAATTCCAATATTTAAAAAGTTTCAATAAAATTGGTGAAGTAGGTGCCTCAGACTTAGGTCGTGCAATAGCAAATTGCACTAATCTCTCTAATTTGGCACTTAACTTAAGGTAAAAATAACTTTTTTCTTTTGGATTGCGACATTTTTAATGGATTTATTTACTTAATTTTTGATTGTGATTCTTTTATTTTTAATTTAAGTCATTTTTTATTTTCAACCTTTGCTTAAATGATTTATTACTTTATTTTTATTTGTTATATTTTCTTCATTTTTCCTTCTAACTAGCTAGCTAACTAGCTGATAAACAAACTAATTATATTTACTTCAATATTTAAAAAGAGGAAATAATATTCGTGATGGAGGCGCCACAGGCTTAAGTTCTGCAATAGCAAAGTGCATTAATCTCTCGAATTTGACACTTAAATTAGGGTAAAAAAAGCTTAATTATATTCGATATTTTTTAATATATTTTTAAAAACACTCTTTTTGGTTATTAACTTTTTATTGTGATTATTTTATTTTTAATTCAAGTCATTTTTTATTTTCAACTTTTGCTTAAATAATTTATTACTTTATTTTTATTTGTTATATTTTCTTCATTTTTTTTCTAACTTAGTAATAAACAAACTAATTATATTTTCTTCAATATTCAAAAAGACACAATGAAATTGGTGATGGATGTGCCTTAAGCTTAGGTTCTGCAATAGCCAAGTGTACTAATCTCTCAAATTTGACACTTAATTTAAAGTAAAAACAGCTTATTTCATTTGAATTGTGATATTTTTTATGGATTTAACAAAACTCTCTTTTTAGTTATTTACTTTTTGATTGTGATTATCTTATTTTTAAATTAAATTCATTTTTCATTTTAACCCTTTGCTTAAATAATTTATTACTTTATTTTTCTTTTTCTTTCTTACTAACTTATAAGCAAACTAATTACATTTTCTTCAATATTTAAAAAGTTTCAATTCAATTCGTGATAGAGGTGCCTCAGACTTAAGTTCTGGATTATCAAAATGTATTAATCTCTCAATTTTGACAGTTGATTTAGAGTAAAAACAGCTTATTTCTTTAGAATTGTGTTATTTTTTGATGGATTTAACAAATCACACTTTTTAGTTATTTAAAATAAAGTCATTTTTCATTTTAACCCTTTGCTTAAATAATTTATTACTATAATATTATTTCATATTTTTTTTTCATTTTTCTTTCTAATTAACTAACTAATAAACAAGCTAATTATCCTTTCTTCAATAATAAAAGAGAAAATTGGATTGGTGATGCAGGTGCTTCAGACTTAAGTTCTGCATTAGCAAAATGCACTAATCTCTATACTTTGACAGTTAATTTAGGGTAAAAACAGCTTATTTCTATTTGATATTTTTTAATACATTTTTAAAAGCCATCTTTTTGGTTATTTAATATTGATTGTGATTATTTTATTTTTAATAACTCATTTTTTATTTTCAACCTTTGCTTAAATAATTTATTACTTTATTATTTTTTCATATATTTTTTCATTATTCCTTCTAACTTACTAATAAGCAAACTAATTATATTTTCTTCAATATTTAAAAAGTTCCAATTAAATTGGTGATGGATGTGCCTCAAGCTTAGGTCCTGCAATAGCCAATTGTACTAATCTCTCAAATTTGACACTTAATTTAAAGTAAAAATAGCTTATTTCTATAGGATAGTCATATTTTTTAATAAAAAACTCTTTTTATTTATTTACTTTTTGATTGTGATTATTTTATTTTTAATTCAACTCATTTTTTATTTTCAGCCTTTGATTAAATAATTTATAATTTTATTTTTTTTTCTTTTTAACTAACTAACTAATTATATTTTCTTTTATATTTAAAAAGATTCAATTAAATTGGTGATCAAGGTATCTCAGACTTAGGTTCTGGATTAGCAAAATTAACTAATCTCTCAAATTTGACACTTAATTTAAAGTAAAAACAGCTTATTTCTATTTGAATGTGTTATTATTTAATGCATTTAAAAAAATACTATTTTTATTTAATTACTTTTTGATATCTTATTTTTAATTCAAGTCATTTTTATTTCCAATCTTTGATTAAACAATTTATTACTTTATTTTTATTTCATATATTTTCTTCATTTTCCTTCAATATAACTAATTAATAAATAAACTAATTATATTTTCTTCAATTTAAAAAGTTCCAATGAAATTGGCGATAGAGGTGCCTCAGACTTAGGTTATACACTACCAAAGTGCATTAAACTCTCAAATTTGAGACTTGATTTAGGGTAAAAAAAACTTATTATTTTTGTTTTGTGGTATTTTTTCATACCTAAATGGTTTTAAAACAAAAATCTTAATTTATTAGCTTTTTATTTAAATTATTTGCTTTTTAATTATGATTATTTATTATATTTTTAGAATAAAAATCTAAGTAAAATAAACTAAAATTTATTTATTTAAATTTAATTAATTTGATTTTTTTGATTAAAAATAATTTATATATTTATTTTTTAATTATCTCTAATTTTGTTTGATAGGGATAATATTTTTAAAAGTTCTTAAAAATTAAAAATATTGAGCAAGTTCCTTAAAGCTAAAAGATTAGTTGCTAAAAATATAGCTTTTTGAAAAAAAAATAAGTACTAAAGTTAGATTGGACAGACAATTTTAAAAACAAAATTTATTAATAAAATAAAAATATATTTATTTACTTATTTTATATTTTTAAACAAGTAATAAAACATAAAATATAACTTAATGATTACTTTAATTAACATAAATTAAATAAAATTGCAGATAAATTAAAAAAATTAATTATTTCAAATTTATTAAATATTATTTTATTAGCAAATTGCAAATTGTTTACCTTAATTTTATTTAAAAAAAGTAACTAAAATTTAAAATAAAAATATAATATTTTTTACAGAAGTATTACACCAATATGTATTTGCTTGAACATACTAGCAGAATCCTAGGATTCAACTTTCTCTATATATATAATTAAATTAATTACTATAAATGTAATATCAACTGACATTTCTCATATAAATTTTGTAGCAAAGCATTTCTTTTTTGTAAATTAGAACCATAGAATGCATTAATTAGTAAATGAAGGGAGTAAAAATTATCTTATTAGATTAAAAATAATAAGTTATCAAGTATTTTATGATTTGCTATTTCTTTAAAATTAATTTGGTGAACTTTAATTGTTAATGATTAACATAAATTTAGTTTTTATTGAGTGTTTTATTAATTTTTAAAATATCAATAACTACCTAAATAACAATTACTACATTCGATATTTACTAACCTTTTGAGTTTTTTCATTTTTAAGTAAATAAATGGTTTTTTATCATAATCAGAGAATGATCTGCTTAATATATGAAGAGAGTTAATATTATTTTTGTTAGACTGAATCTACTAAAACACTAAACTACTTTAAAATTAAGTTATTAATTTAGGATGATCTAATGTAAATAACTATAATTTAAATACATTTTATTTGCTTTTTAGCTCAAAATAGTCCTTATTTTATTTCATTTAGCTTTATATTCCTTCACAAAAACTTAAATTAAATAAAAGTGTTTGTAATGATGCTTGATTTCTTGTAATTAAATTAATAGTTTGATAGTAATGATCGTTTATACAAACTAATTTTAATTTTTATTCTAAAATGCTTTCAGTTATTAAGTGTGTATAACTTAAATTTAAGTATGTCAGCAATTTCCTTTTTTTAATATTTTATCCTTCTTAACAGCACTAACAGATATGCTTTTATTAAAATAATGGCTGAGTAGTATTGGATTCATTTTTTTAGTTGTTTATTTCTAATAATTTCATAGTTAATTCTTTGAATTCAGCCATTTGTTTTTCATTAAATTCTGTCAGAACCATATTAATCTTATCATCTCTGTAAGTTAGCATATACTTTAATTATTTAAATTTCAAATTTTAATAGCTAGTTTAAACAAAGCAAATTTAATTAAAATTTTTATTTTGTTAAAAAAATTAAACAACATCACTAAGTTTAGAGAGGTCAACTTCTTAGCTTTGAAAATTGAATTAATCTATCTAGTTTGAAGAAATTTAGAAGTTGACATTGTTAAGTTTTTAATTTATTGTAAATAATTTTTAAATGTTGTCAAAAATAGCTTTAAGATGTAATTCATTTTGAATTTGATGGTCTCCATAAAATGATTTTTTAATTTTTTAAAAAAATTATTCTAAAACCTTATTATTCTTTCTAATATAAATATTATGGTTTTCATCTAAAAATAAGTAAGAGACATTTTATAGCAATTCTTTAATAAAATCGATATACTACTCCGATATTCTAGGTTACGAATAGTTATTACTCATTTTGTAATCTATTTCTAAAGGATTAAAATCTATGAAAAATTCGTTATTCTTTGAAAAGTAAATATCATCTAAGTAAATTCCAAATTTATGCAAAATATTTGATAGGCCAATTAATTTTTATAATACTTAAAAACTTAATTAAAACTATTATTCAATTTAATAAAAACTTATTATTCTTATTTACAAAGGGGTACTCTTAACTGGTGAAGGAAAACATTTTGTTGTGGCTAATCTAAAGTTAACCAAACCTTGTAAAGGTTCTTCTTCTACCGCAAGATCGAGTTAATCCTTAGATTAATCAAAAGCCTATTTTTATGTCTATATTTCTTCTTTTTCAGAAAAACTATCATTGCTAGCTTTTTTTAATATTTTCTAAGCTTTCAATAAAATTGCTGAGGCTGGTGCTTTTTATGCAGTAGGTTCACTTGATTATTTTTACGATACTACATGTGTGAATTTTATTTAAATAGGTTCTTATTAATCTTGCTCTTCATCATTTTATTCATTTTTTGAATCATCAAAGCTTTTTTGTGAGGATGATGCTTTTTTCGCAATTGCAGATGTTTATTAAATAGGATTTTAATATTATTCTTAATCAGAATCACTACTTTCTTCAGATTTCTTTTTTGCAGCTAAAAAAGTTGTTTATTTTGATGGTACTGCAACTGCAGAGGTTTTTTAGTTTAGATTTTAATTATCTTGTCCTTTATCATATTATTCACTTAAACTATCTTCTGAGTCTTCACTATTTTTTTTTAATATTTTCTAAACTCTAAATTAAATTACTGAAGCTGATGCTTTTTATGCAGTAACTCTACTTGGTTATTTTTATGATACTGCAGAAACTTATTTTATTTAAATAGGCTCTTGTTTATCTTGTTCTTCATCATTTTATTAATTTTCTGAATCATTAAAGCTTTTTTATGAGAATGATACTTTTTTTGCAGTTGCAAACGTTTATTAAATAGGATTTTAATATTATTCTTAATCAGAATTACTACTTTCATTAGATTTCGATTTTGCAGCTAAAAAAGTTGGTTATTTTGATGACACTGCAGCTGTAGAGGCATGTTAGTTTAGATTTTCATTAACTTCTTCTTCATCATATTATTCACTTAAAGTATTTTCTGAATCATCACTATCTGTAAATATCCTTTTTTTAAATATTTAAGCTTTCCCTCTTTGAATAATTTCTATAAAATTAGATAATTGATCTATTTCTTATAAATCTGGATAGTTTTTTTATTATATTAAATAGACTCCTTATGGGTTATTGTAAATTCTAAAGTCAATTAAACTTTAAATAGAATTTTCAGTAAATTATTTTATCTAAATTTTAAATTGATCTATTTTATTTTGGGCTACTTCTAAATTTAGGCATTTTTGAATAAATAAATTAAAAAATTTATTTTGAGAATAAATTCTGATAACAACTAAGCCCCTTGATTAGTCAAGACTCAAAAGAGTTAAAAAAGCACCTTAACTCACATTTTTCATAATTTCTTCTAAAACAATTTCATTTTGTTAGAAAAAATCAGGATACCAAAATTATATTTCTTGTAAAAATAATTCTTTTTTGATAGATACCTTCTAGCTCTATTTAATGATTCTTTATTCAAAATTAACGATTTGATAATCCAGAAAATCCTCTTATGTATCTACTACAATAGAACCAAAAGCGCGTGGTTTTTTACCTTTTTTAAAACTAAACAACTAAGGATCGACTGTATTCAATTTAATAACTATTTATTCATTCTCTATTACTTGACAAACAAAGTATCCTTCAGATGAAATATTACTCTAGTTAATAAAATCTACTTTTTAGAAAGGATTCAAAGTATTTTTAGAGTAGTTATAAATGCGAAGTAGGAACTAGCTTAATTCATCATTCTTATCAAATATTTCTTGATAATTCCTCATTTCTTGGAGAGGAAAATCAAAATATTCATACTCTACTGCATATAACAATTAGTATTCATCTAAGTAATAGCAATCTAAAACCTTTAAGATTAGATCAGTTCTAATCAGTTTCTTATTATTTTAAGCGTATTCTACTATTTAATCAAAATCTTTTTCATCTTTCATTAAATCTTCTGAGAAGATCTCAATTATTTTTCTTTTGTTTTCTTTTGAGTCAAAAATTTAAAATTATAGGCAAGGACTAGAGGACATACATAGATTTCGCTCTTTGATGTTTGTGATAGATTGAATATAATATGGTTTCTTCTTTTCAAGAGAATCTAATATCAGGACCATAAAGGATCTGTTAAAATGGAAACATTTTTTCTAAACAGTTTTCAGAATTTGGGATTTCATTTTCTTTTTGGATTAATTACAATTTAATTTTTTGATAAATCATTATGATTTGTTAATTGGCATCTAAATTATTTCAATCTTCTCTAATTCAAAAAATCTTTCTTCTTTTATCCAAAAACCTTTCTTCTTTAATTTCAATTACTTACTTAATTAATTCTGATGCATATTTTTTAAAAATGAAAGTATATTTTTCTGCTTAAAAGAGATAAATTAAATTTAAAAAATATGAGTATTTATAAAAAGTAGTGTAACTAGTTTGTAAAAAAAAAATAATTATATATTTTTTTAAATTTATTCAGCATTATTTTTATAAAAAACTTTTTCGCGCTCAAATTAATTGTATGTTTTCATAAAGAAAACTTGCAAAAAATATAATATTGTATACTAATAATTCTGATGCAAAAAAAAAGTAGATTTTACTTAAATATTATAAAATACATAAATGAATAATTAATATACCTCTTATTTATTAAATTAGCAAGAATTAAAATAGAAAAAATTAATGATGTAAATGTGTTTTATAGAACCAGTTATTTATAAATAATTTAATTGAAATCAATAAAAGCTAAATTATTAGTAGTATGCAAAAGGTAAGCCCCGCCAATCCTAAGGAATATCATTAAAATTTATTAAATTAGTCTAAAAAAATGTCAAGCTAAATGAAATAGTAAACTATCTAACTAAAAAGACTTGTAAGTAGCATTTCAAAAAGATTCTCTGATAGCTGCCCAATCAACAGACTTTCGTTGGAAAAATTTTTTGAACTAATGAGCTAATAATAGCCCTAGTTTTAGGATTTTGAATATTTAGATGATGGAGCACAATCACTTGTGCTAAAAGTAAGGAATGTTAATGAATAGCGATCTTCTGTCCTTAAAATTATAGACAGCTCCAATAAAAAGCAAAAAAGGTCAATTGACGCTATGAAAAAGGAATTTGAGTTACTCAAAAAAGTAAGTTACAGCAAACATGTAGTAAAAGTGTATGACTGTATTTATGTGTATGATGAAGATTATGACTATCTCAAAAAGGACATAAATGCGATTTAATAAAACTAATAAGAAACAATATTTTTAGTAATTGAAATGGAAGCTTGTGAAGGTAATATAACTTATTTTAAACTTATTCTTGCCAATTTTACAGCCATAAACAAGCTGATTTACTAGCTTTAATTATCATTTTTCACCAAAATATCATAAATTACCTTACTTCTTATTAATTAATTAAAATACCTTTTTAATTCAAATTTAATTAATTTACCAAAAACTAGTTTTCTTTATTTGTTAATTAATTAAATTAAAATAATAAGAAGTAAAAAAGATATGAAAAATCTAATAATCCTTTTTTCATATAAAAAATAAAAAATATCATTCTTTTTTAAATAAATGACATTTAGAAAAACCTTTCTTATTTTTTTTAAGAATTAAATACCTAAATTTAAATGAAAAGATAATTTAAGTTCTAATAACTAATGATTTTTAATTGGCTATTTTGATTTAAAGATTTGAAGGGACTAAAAAATTTAGTTTGGTTAAATTTATAAAAATTGATTTCTATTCTTTAATAAATTTTTTTTATATTCCAATTAATTATATTTAAGGAATTCGATATTTTTACATCCTTCATTAAAAAGCATTTTTTTTAAATGAAATTATTGTTAAAAATGAAAGAACATTGCTTAATTTTTCTATTCATATGAGAAGAAATATTAAATTAAAAGAAACAAAATAACTTACCATCGATGGGATAAATAAATACATATTTTTTAAGTTTAAAATCACTCAAAATTTTAAAAACTAATAAACGTATGCTTTTAATTTTAAATTATTGATAAAAAATAGTGTTTATTCATACAATTTTTATTAATATATCTGTATTAAGTAATTTAAGTATCTTATTTAATATCAGATATTTTTTTATTATCTTAATGCTAATTTCAAATGCGTTTAAGAAATCATTATATAATTAGTTTTTTAAAAAGAATGTCTTAATAATATTTAGTTATTATTACTATTTTTTTATAGGAAACCTAAGAAATCTATTTTAATACTTAATTGATAATAACTTGACCAACGACCAAAGATTAAAAGAGTGTATTGCAATCTAAATGCTTGATGGTTTGAATACTTTACATAACTAAAATATTTTACACAGAGATATCAAACCTTAAAATTTCTTATTTTGCAAATAAGATAACTAACCATTCTAAATTAAGCTTTGTAAAATTCAAAATTTTATTTATTTTATATATAAAAGTAAAACATCAATAAAATAAATTAATGAAAAGGTGATCTTGGATTTGCTTCTCTTTTATCTCTTTCAAAGAGCTTCAAATCCATTGTAATTTATTTAACTGATAAATATAAATATTTTTATGAAAAATTAATAAAATAACTTAAAGAAAGGAACTGAATTCTATATGGCACCAGAATTAGAAGATGGCTAATTCAGAATTTAAGTAAAATTTTAACTATTAAATATTAATTAATTATTTTAATTTTATTTTAATTATAAAGTCTGACATTTTTTCAATAGGATTGATCTTTTTATAACTAGATAATTTGGATCTCTATGCAAAAAAGTGGCTAAATAATAGAGAATTGGTTTCAATTTATAAAGAGCAGTATCTTTGGAAAAAAAAGAATCTAAATAGAAAAACAAATTTACATAAGATCATTAAAATTTGTCTAAAAAAAGACTATTAAAAAAGATAAACAGTAACTGAACTATTAGAAATGCTGATAGAAATGCAATAAGAATAATTACCTTTCTAAATATACTCTATATTCATACAGGTAAAATTTTAAATAACATTAAAATTTTTATATTTTACAATTTTACTTAAAAGAATAAAAACTTAAAGTTTAATATCATAAATTTCAGTCTTAAGTTAATTCAAATATCTTTAGTATAATTTTTTTAAAAACGTTTTTGATTGATTTATAGCTTTTTGATGAAAATAAAATTTGAAAAAAAACTAAAATTTTTTTATTTAAAAATAATTATATCTTATCTTATGAATAAATTATAAAATAATCCACAATCAAAAAATGATATGTTTTATAAAAATTTTTGTTTGAGATATTTTTTATTTAAATAAGTGTAAAATACCTTTATTAGTAAAACACTGTATTTATTTTTAAAATTGATTTAAAACATTTTTCCATAAATTCTATACTAAAACGCTTTTTTACAAAATAAATATTGAAAGAAATTATTAATCAAATAGAATTAGATAGAAAAGTAAGTGGATCAAATCATTGAATTTTATGATTCATAGATATAGGATGAGTTAAAAAAATTTAAATTTAAGAAAGATAACTTAATAATACTGATATCTCAATTATTCAAAAAAGAACATTACAATCGTAACTTTTAAATTATTGGTTTTGGAGCTTAAGGGATCATGCTATCTACAAGAAATAAGAAAACCTAAAAGGATATTGTCCTAAAAATTTAAGAAATTGAAAATGAAGAATTAATTAAAAATGAAATTCATATCATGAAAATGGCATAAATGCCTTTAATTATTGAATTTTATTCTCATTACTATTTGGAAGGTTTAAATAATCGCTATGTAGTTTATGAGTTAGAAAAATGCACTTGTAAAATTGAATTTTAAAATTGATTTATTTAATTTAATAATTTTATCTTTTAAATTACTTTTTAGTATTTTTAAAATTCAAACAGACTTTAATTTTGTAAAATATAAACTATTTTAATGAGATATAATTAGTTTCAAATTTAAAAAAGGTTCTTTATAGAATTATTTAGACAAATAAAAAAGGGAAAACGAAATTAATTAAGAGGAAAAAATATTAATTTCACACTAAATAATAAGTGCTGTTAACTTTTTACATAGTTTAGACATCATTCATAATGATCTTAAACCAGATAATTTTTTAATTTTAGAAAAAGATAATTAAATTCAGGTTAAGTTGAGTAAATTTTAATATATCTTTTTAAAATTAAAATGTATTTATTAACTTAGGTGATTTTAGATGTTCTATTAAGCTTGACAAATAAGATTTCATAGAAACTGAATAAGTATGCTATTGAATAAGAAATATATTTTATTAGTTTATTAATAATTTTATAGATTTTAGGAAATAAATTATTTTGGGCTCCAGAAACTTTTCATGATATTAATAATAAAAGAATTTATTCTAAAAAGGTTTTAATTAAATTAAATAAATTTTTATTTTGCAATATTTTATAAAATAAAAGTCTGACATTTTTTCAGTTGGTTTAGTCTTATGTTTAGTTGATAACTATCTCTCTTTTAGCTAAGGCTAAAATACATATCCTTAATCATATTATAATATGATAAAAACTTAATTCACCATTCCTTTTGATCCTCAAACTGAAAATGATAAACAAGACAAGATTAATAGAAAATCAAAGATTTATGAATTCATTAAGGACTTTTTAGTTTATTAATAAAAAAATAGAAAAGATTTATTGTATCATATAATACAGAATCCATAAAATTATTTAATTACTTCTCAACCCATAATGGAAATAATAAAAAGTGCTCAAATTTAAAAATAAAGTATAACAGACCTAACAACAATAGAACTTGACTTTAGGTAATATTTTTAAATTTCAAATTCATAAAACAATAATTATTTTTTTAGTTTATAAAGTATTTAGATATTAATGAATTTAGAAATATTATTATTTTAAGTTTTTTAAACTTATTTATAATTATTAAAACATCAATTTAAAAATTCGAAGTAATTTAGTTGAAAAATATTTAATAGGATGATTAAATTTTAAAATAAAATTTTCAAATACTTTATATAAAAATACAAATTAATTAATTAGATAAGCAATGAATTATTAAATATTATAATTTTTTAATTAACTAACCAACCTCAATTTAAAAAAATTTTAGCTAATATTTTTATTTTTAAAAGTAAATAACGAATTTTAAGAATAAAAAAGATTTTTAATTTCACTTATACATTTTCTATATTTTTTATCTAATTTATTATATTATTTTATAATTATGATTTTTATTGAGTAATTGTTAAAATATTTGCTATAAAATAAAATTTACATTTTATTATCTAATTGATTGAATAAATTAAGCTTTTGATATAATTAATAGCTAATTAAGCTAGATTTTGATTTATTACTTGCTTATTTACTCAGTAAAAAAATAAAAATTAACTAATTTTTTTACTTAATTATTACAAAACAACTAAAATACTAACAATAATCATATTTTTTACCATTTCTCCTCCTCCATTTATTTATTTAATTAATTATATATTCTTATATTTAAAGAACCAATAAAATTGGTTCATAGGGTGCAAAAGATTTAGGCATAGGAATAGCCTATTGCTAAAATATCACAAGTTTGACACTTAACCTTTAGTAAAAACTTTACTTACCTATTTATAAAATAATAATTGAAAATCGAATATTTTGCTGATTGAATTTAGCTCTTAATTAATTATTTGCTAATTAAACCAGCTCGTCATTTACTAAATTACCAATTTACTTACTTATTCATATATTTAAAGTTGGAATCAAATTGGTGAGCAGGGTGCAAAAAATTTAATCACAGGAATATCCTTGTGCAAAAAAATCACAACTTTGACGATTTGTTTAAGGTAATACCTTAATTTATTGAATGATTATCTGAAAATTTAGAATTGATTATTTTGCTGATTGAATTAAGCTGTTAACTCAGTTACTAACTAATTAAGTCATATAACCATTTATTAATTTGCTTATTATGATAGCTATCTATCTTATTTACCATATTTTCTCATCCATATTTATTCAATTAATTATTTTTGCTTATATTATAAGTTCAAATCAAATTGGTGTATAGGGTGCAAAAGATTTAAGCACGGGAATAGCCTAGTGCAAAAATATCACAACTTTAACACTAGAACTAAGGTAAAATTTAATTTATTGATTAACAAAATAATAATTGAGAATTTTTGATTTTTGCTTAATTACTAACTAATTACGCCAGCTTGTTATTTATTAACTTGCTTACCAACTTATTTAGTTACCACCCAAATAAAAATTAATGAATCTCTTTCCATACTCACCAAAACACAAATAAAATAAATACTAACGAAAGCCATACATTATTCTCCATATTTATTTAATTCATAATTTATTCTTATATTTAAAGAGAAAATTAAATTGGTGCATAGGGTGCAAAAGATTTATGCGCAGGAATAGCCTAGTGCAAAAATATCACAACTTTGACACTAGAATTAAGGTAAAAACTTAATTTATTGATTAATAAAGTAGTAATTTAAAAATAATAATTACCTCAATTAAGCTTTTGACTTATTTATTAACTAATTAACCCCGTTTGTCATTTATTAACTTGCTTTTTTACTTATTTAATTATTAACCAAATAATTATTAACGAATTTCTTTACTTACTCATCATCAAACAACTAAAATGCTAGAGTTAGCCATTTTTTTGTCTCACTTTCTCCTCCAAATTTATTTAATTCATTATTATTCTTATATTTAAAGAAGGAATCAAATTGGTGCATAGGGTGCAAATGATTTAGGCATAGGTATAGCCTAGTGCAAAAATATTACAAGTTTGACGCTTGACTTAGGGTAAAAACTTAATTTATTGATTGATAAACTAATAAATGAGATTTTATTATTTTGTTATTGAATTACCCTCATGACTTAGTTATTAGCTAATTAATCCATCCTGCCATTTAATAACTAGCTTTTTTATTTATTTACTTAATGACCAAATTAAAATAAATGAATTTCTTTACTAATTCATTATAACACCATATTTTATTAATTCATTATTTATTCTTATATTTTAAGTACAAATAGATTTGGTGCATAGGGTGCAAAAGATTTAGGCACAGGAATAGCCTAGTGCAAAAACATTATAATTTTCAAGCTCTCTCTATAGTAAAAACTTAATATATTTATTGATAAACTAATTATTGAGAATTGATTATTTTGTTGATTGAATTAAGCTTTTACTTATGTATTAGCTAACTAAACCAGCATATCATTTACTAACTTTCTTTTTTACTTATATAATTACTAACCAAACAAACATTACCAAATTTCTTTACTTACTCATCACAGAATACCTAAAATACTAACAAAAATCATCATTTCTTTACCAAACTTTCTCCTTCTTATTATTTAATTAATTATTTATTCTTATATTAAAAGAACCAATTAAATCGATGATGCTGGTGCAAAAGATTTATGCACAGGAATAACATAATGCAAAAATGTCACAACTTTGATGCTTAGCTTAAGGTAAAAACTTAATTTATTGAATAATAATTAAGAATAAATTATTTGATTGATTCAATTAATCTGTTGACTTAGTTATTAGCTAATTAAGCCAGCTTGTCATTTACTAAATTGATTATTTACTTATATACTAACAAACCAATTAAAATTAATAAATTTCTTTAATTATAATTACAAAACAACTAAAATACTAACAATACTAATCTTATTTTACCATCACTTCTCCTCCATATTTATTTCTTTAATTAATTATTTATTCTTATAATTAAAGTTCGAATCAAATTGGTGCGTAGGGTGCAAATGATTTAGGCATAGGAATATCTTAGTTCAAAAATATCACAACTTTAATGCTAGATTTAAGGTAAAAGCTTAATTTTTTGATATATAAACTTGTAATTGAGAATTTATTATTTTGCTGATAGAATATGAATTTTGATTTAGTTATTAGCTAATTATCCAGCTTTTTATCATTTACTAACTTGCTTATTTACTTATTTAGTAACTACTCAAACAAAAATTAACAAATTTATTTACTTAATCATCACAGCACATCTAAAATACTAAAGAAAGCCATCTATTTTTTGCCATATTTACTCCTCCATATTTATTTGATTAATTATTTATTCTTATATTTAAAGATAAAATGAATTGGGTGTTGTAGGCGCATAAAATTTAAGCACAGGAATAGCGAATTGCAAAAGTATCACAAATTTAAAGCTTAACTTAAGGTAAAAATATTATTTATTGGTTCATGAACTAATAATTGAGAATCAATCATTTTACTGATTGAATTAATTTTTTGACTTAATTATTAGTTAAGCCATCTTGACATTAACTAATTTGCTAATTTACATATTTACTTATTAAACCAAATAAAATCAATGAATTTCTTTATTTAATCATCTCAAAACAACTAAAATAATAACGATATACATCTTACTTTACCATATTTTCTCCTCCTTATTCATTTAATTCATTATTTGTTATTATATTTAAAGTGAAAATCAAATTAGTACTTAGGGGGCAAAAGATATAGGCACAGGAATAGCCTAGTGCAAAAATATCACAACTTTATCTCTTGAATTAGGGTAAAATGTTAATTTATTGTTTGACAAAATAATAATTCAGAATTTTTGCTGATTGAATTAAAGCTTTTGACGGAGTTATTAGCTAATTAAGTCAGCTTGTCATTTACTAACTTGCTTATTTAATTATTGATTTATTTACATTTTACTTACTAACCAAATAATAATAAACCAATTTCTTTAATTACTTATACTAATGATAGTCACTTTATTACAACCATTTCTCCTTCTTATTATATTAATTGATTGAATATTCATTCTTATATTTAAAGTTGGAATTATATTAATGAATATGGTGCAAAAAATTTATCCTCAGGAATAGCCTTGTGCAAAAGTATAACAATTTTGGCACTTGACCTTTAGTAAAAACCTAATTTATTGATTGATAAACTAATAATAAAAAATTGATTATTTTTATGTTTGGATTAAATTTTTGACTTATTTATTAGCTAATTAAGCCAGGTTTTTTATCATTTACTGAGTTGCTTATTTGATTTTTTACTAACTAATCAAATAAATATAAGCTAATTTATTTACTTCCTCATCATGACACAACTAAAATACAAACTAAAACTATCTTTTTTTATAAGTTTATTCTCCTCCATTTTTATTTAATTCATTATTTATTCTTATTTTTAAAGAAAAAATATAATTGGTGCATAGGGTGCAAAAGATTTAAGCAAAGGAATAGCCTAGTACAAAAATATCACAACTTTAACTCTTAATTTACTGTAAAATTTAAATTTATTGTTTTATAAACTAATAATTGAGAACTTAATTTTTTTCTCTTTTAATTAAGCTTTTGACTTAGTTATTAACTAATTAGGCTAGCTTATCATTAACTAAATTGCTTATTAATCATCTTTTTTGTCATCCTTTCAGCTCTTTATTTTATTAATTTATTATTTATTTTTATAATTAAAGTGGGAATAAAATTGGTGACACGGGTGCAAAATATTTAGGCACAGGAATAGCCTAGTGCAAAAATATTACAACTTTGACACTTAAACTTTAGTAAAAACTTACTATATGATTTATAAACTAATAATAGATAATTGATTATTTTACTGATTAAATTAAGCTTTTTACTTATTGATTAGCTAATTAAGTCAGATTGTCTTTTACTTACTTGCTTGTTTTCTTACTACACAAATAAAAATTACCTAATTTTTTTTATTTACAAAGTAAGAATCAAATTGGTGGTGCGGGGGCAAAAGGATTAGGCAGAGGATTAGCGGAGAGTAAAAGTATCACAACTTTGAATATTAATTTAGGGTAAAAACTTAATTTTTTGGTGATAATCTAATTATTAATAATTGACTAAAAATTCTGAAAGAATTTAACTTTTGACTAAGCTATTAGCTAATTAAATCGAATTGTCATTTTCAAACTTGCTTAATTAATTACTTACTAATTAAAAGAAATTTCTTTACTTCATCATTACAACACAACTAAAATACTAACGAAAATTTCCATTCTCATCCATATTTATTTAATTGATTATTTATTTTTATATTTAAAGAGAGAATAAAATTAGTGCATAGGGTGCAAAAGATTTAGGCACAGAGATAGCCTAGTGTAAAAATATCACAACTTTGATTCTAAACTTAAAGTAAAAACCAAATTTATTGATTGATAAACTAATAATTGAGAATCGATCATTTTTCTGGTGGAATCAAGCTTTTGACTTAATTATTAGCTAATTAAACCAACTTTTTAATTTACTATATAGCTTACTTACTTATCTATTTACTAATTAAATAAAATTAACTAATTTCTTGTCTTACTCATCATAAAATAACTAAAATACTAACTATAGCTATCTTTTTTTTATCATACTTTCTCCTCCATATTTATTAGATAAATTATTTATTCTTATATTTAAAGTTTAAATCAAATTGGTGATGCAGGTGCAAAATATTTAAGCACAGGAATAGCCTAGTGCAGAAATATCACAAATTTGACACTTGAATTAAGGTAAAAACTTAATTTATTTATTGATAAACTAATAATTGACAATCAATTATTTTACTCCTAGAATTAAGCTTTTGACTTAGTTATTAGCTAATTAAGCTAGCTTGTCATTTGCTAACTTGCTTATTTACTTATATACTTACTAACCAAATAAAAATTTATGAATTTCTTTACTTACTCATCACACCGCAACTAAAATATGAACAATAGCCATATTTTTTACCATACTTTCTCCTCCATATTTATTTGATTAATTTTTTATTCTTATTTTTAAAGTACAAATCAAATTGGTGATACAGGTGCAAAAGATTTAGGCACATAAATAACCTAATGCAGAAATATCACAACTTTAACTCTTTAACTAAAGTAAAATCTTAATTTTTTGATCAATAAAATAAAAATAAGGAATTGATTATTTTACTAATTTAATGAAGCTTTTGACTTATTTATTAGCTAATAAATCCAGCTTTGCCATTTAATAACTTGCTTATTTACTTAACTTACTAAATAAATAAACATTAACTAATTCATTTACATACTCATCACATAAGATGATCATATAAACTTTTTATATAATTTTCATTAACAAAAAAGAAGATAGGATAATTTAAATTAAATAGCATATTTTCTATTATTTATATCATATAAATTTGAAATAATTTTTAATATTACTCAATAGCTCTATTGATTAAATTTAATATTTATTTGAAAATTATTTTATATAATTATAAATTTATAAATAATTAAATAGTTTAGGTAGTTCTATAAAAGAAGAATTAAATAATTTACTTAAAAATTAATTATCACTTAAAAATGCATAAGTAATTAATTAATTAGCTATAAATTTATAAAAATTTTATTTAAAAAAAAATATTTTATTAATCAGATTAGCATTTATTGAGATATACATAAGAAAAGTTAAAATATTATTGGTTATTTATAATACAAAAATTATTAATAATAATAAATAATTTTTATTGTTTTAATAAAAACTGAGTGTTTTATGTTAATTTTTTTATAATTTTAATTTAAAATTTTTTTATTTGCTCAAAAAATATTAAAATTAATTCAAATTATTAAATTAAAACCCTTATCGTATTCTTAATAAAGTCATAAGTTATAATATATAACAAACTTGGTTTTATAATCTATTCTTTCTTTCTTTTTTCAATCAAAATAAAATATAGTTACAATATGTTTTAAATACTATTTTTTGATCTTCAACAGAAGAATATATTAAAATATTAACATTTAAATAAAAAAAGTAATATATTATAAGGATTGCATATTCTCTTTTTAAAATATTAATTAAATGATATTTTTTTCAAAATTATTCTCAAACGAATTTTATAAAGATAAGTAATAGATAGAGGGTAATTCAAAAATTAATTAGTTTATATATCTATCTATTTATTATTTTTAAAAATGCTTTAAAAAAAATAAATTATTAATTTTTAATCCTCTCAAATTAATTATGAAAATCAAAATAAAGAGACTTATAATTTAAAAATCATTTTGTTAAAAGACTATAAAAATAATTAGCTTTGAGTAATCAAAAGTTAGTCGATTTTATTTCAATTAATTTTTTCAATTACATAAATATTCTAATTAATAAGTTATTCTAATAAATCTAGTCTATGAAATATATCAGATCGATATTCTAATTAATAAAATAGCTCATTTTATATATTCTAAAATATGCATTCATAAATTATTCTAAATCAAATTAATAATATTGAAATTTTAATTAATAAAATAATTAATTTTAAATATTGTAATTTATACTTGATAAATTATTCTAATAACTAATAAATGGAATTGATAAGATTAATAAATAAATAGAATAACTCCTTTTAAATATTCTAAAATAAATAAACAAAGTTAAATATTCTAAAGGTAGTCAAAAATTTTAATAGAAGATATATATACAGATTTTACATTTATAAATTAAGAGAGGGAATTAAAGATTTCAAATTATTTATAAACATTAATAAATCAAAAGATAAAAAAGTTTTTATAGAATGACAGAAAACGTTATCAAAAAAAATAAACCATTTAGTAAAATTGGTGGACATAAAGATGTGATAAGAGAACTAAGATATTTAGTTGAGCTTCCTTAAAAATTTACAAATCTTGCTAAATTTAAAGATGGGATTCTACTTTATGGGCCACCAGGAGTAGGAAAAACTTTGTTGATGAGAGAACTTGCTGCTTCTATTGGAGATTGCCATTTTGAAATTGTCTAGGGACCTGAACTAATGAGCCAGTTATTATATATTTAAAATTCTTTTTAAAATAATCATATTTCCTTCATAAAATAATTAAAGATTTGTTGGTTAAGGTGAGGAGTAGCTAAGAGAAATTTTTAAGAACGCAGCATGGGAGAGCTAAAAAAGAAAACTTCCTAGTTTTATCTTTTTTGATGAGATTGATGCTATTCTGTCTAGCAGAGATAATTCAGATACACAATATGAAGTACGTTTTGTAAATTAATTTTTATCTTTAGTAGATGGATTTCATGACAGAGGAGATATAATAGTCATTGGTGCAACAAATAGACCTCATTCACTTGATTCGGCCTTAAAGCGCTCAGAAAGATTCGATACAGAATATTACCTTTCTTACCCCACAATAGAGGACAGAAAAGAAATCATAAAAATCCTAATATAAAAATATTCATCTAAAAACGTTGAAATATGTCTATAGTCTATCAACCAAACTTCTATTGATGAATTAGCTCAAGTAACAGAAAATTATAATGGTTCAGATCTAGAAGGCTTATTTAAAAAGGCATATGAAAAAATGAAGCATAGATGCTTTAAATTAGATGATGAAACTGGAGAGTTTACTTAAGAATGTTTACCCGTTTTGAAGAAGCAAGATTTAGAAGACTCTTTTAAATTATATATCCCACACTTTAAAAGGCAAAGCCAAAATAAAATTAACTATTATGAGAAATTCTAAAGTTGAATGATTAATTTAAATTAATAATTATTTTTATCTAAGTATTTTTGTATTATGTAAATAATTAATGCATTTTTACTTATTGTTGAAACAAATTTAGAAAAATAAATTTGAAACAAGTTTATAGTTTATTTTATTAGATCATTCATTTAAAAGCTACTTGATAAAGAAAATCAATAATTCAATTTTAAAAAGGGGGATATATATTTTGTATAAATTATTAAAATTGATAGAAAGTTTTTAGTGATTTAATTTATGAGAAGCTATTTATGAATATAAAACAATGTATTACCTACCACATTTTAATATTTGTTAAATAAATTTTTTTTCAATAACTCAAATTTGTCTTTCTCTTTTAAATTATTTCTATTAATTATCACCATTTTTTAAAAATGGATTATTATCTTTATTAACACTTTTTTTCAAAATAAATAAAAATACATTTAATTCTTTACATAAGGAAAAAAAAATTTTAATAAAGTAATTATTAGCAATATTAATTCAAATTAATCAACTTAGAATTTTTCATAATATTTCATTTTATTAAGGCTTTGCCTTTTAAAGCGTGGGACAAATAATTTAAAAGAGTCTTCTAAATCTTGCTTGATCAAATTGGGTAAACATTTTTAAGTAAAGTCTCAAGTTTCCATCTAATTTAAAGGATCTATGCTTCCTTTTCGCATATATTTTTTAAACAAGCCTTCTAGATTTGAACCATTATGACTTTGTATTACTTGAGCTAATTCATCAATACAAACTTGGTTGATAGACTGACTCTAGACATATTTCTATGTTTTTATTAGAATATTTTTTTTGTTTTTTAGGGAAAAAAATAGGAAGTTTTCTTTTCTAGCTTTCGTTGGTTGCGTTCTTTTAAATTTCTCTTAGCCACTGCTCACCTTATTCAACGAATTATTTTTTATCTAAAAGAAATATATAATACCTAGTTTAACTAAAAAACAGACTCACTAGTTTAGGTACTTTAGGTAATTAGTGAGTTTTAAATTTTGATTAAAGAAATATTCAAACCAATCGAAATTTATTGTAGGAAAACGCTCGAACATTTAGATTTAACGAAAGATTTTATTCAATTTCATAGTCAAGTTTTGTTAAAAAGAAGATTTACTTTTTATATTTGAGTCAGAATATATTTATATTCTATTAAAAAATTTTATCTTTTTAATTATTAATGTTTATTAATAAATTTTAATCATGATTTTCTCTCTTAATTCATAAATTTAAAATCTATATGCAGTTTCTATTTTATTTTTGAATTTTTTAGAATATTAAACTGATTTTTATTTATTTTAGAATATTTAAAATACATAATTATATTAATTAAAATATCAACCCAATTAATCTCTTTATTATATTTATTAGAATAATTTATAAATGAATAAATTAGAATATTTAAAATGAATTATTCTGTTAATTTTTTTATCAATATGATCAATTCAATTTATTAGAATAATTTATATATAAATATTTTAGAATATTTTAAATGTACTATTTTATTAATTCATGTAATTTATTAAATTTATTAAACAAATAGACTTACTAACAATAGCTTAGAACAAATCGTTTTATTTATTTTTATGATATTTTGGAAAAATTTTTTTAATTTACTATTTAAAAATATTTTAAAATTATATTCATTTTCTTTATTTTCAAAAAATTACTGAACAGAATATAAAATTAGTTATAGCCAAAAGCCTTTTAAAAATCTATTCATATTGGTATGGTTGTATTTTTAGAATGCATTAGAAATATAAATATTCAATTAAAAATTTTTAAAATTTTAAGTGTAAAAAGTATTTTTTTTAGAAATAAAGTTATTTTTTAACATTTTCGATTATACTCTTCATAAAAAATAAGGATTTGTAGCTCATTCTAAATTAAATTAAAAAATACAAATAAACCTCTATTAAATTTATATTTCTTTGTAAGACATGTATTTTTGGTTAAATCTGATTGGCATTCTTTTCTTTCTATATCTTTAAATAGAGCTTTATTTAGACTATATAAATAAAATAAATATTATTTTACTCTCAAACATTTCACTGCCAAACATAGAAAAACGCATGCTTTTTTCCAGGGCTATATTATAATCAAAGGCAGAAGTTAAGGGCAAAATAAATACAAACTTCTATTTTTAAATTAACACTAGAATATTTTACTTGGAAAAGATTCATCTGTATCTGAAGTGGATGAATCATACATAAATCAAAAAGAAGTATATGAAGACAAACTAAAAAGAAATATTATATTCCAAGGGCTCACTGAAAGGAATGGAAGCTTCAAAATGACTTCTCAATCGCCAGTTTAGCAGTGCAAAAAAGATTAAATAAATTTAATTTTCTAATTTTTTATTTCTAAAAAACAACTATGATTGTGATTGACTGAATCTTGGAGAGGATTTACTGGTCTGAAAAGAGGATATCATCAGGAATAAGTTAATCATAAAAAAAAATTAGTAGTTCCTAAAAAATTATTATTAAAATAGTAAAAATATAAGCTAAATTAAAGATAGAGAAACTATATAAGGTATTGAGAGGTCATTACATCCATAAATAGTACTTAAAAAATAAATGATTGAATCTTAAAGACCGACTCAAGAAAAGATATTGAACAAAAATCTTTACAATTACTTTAGTAATAATTAGAAGACTATCATTCATCAATACCTTAAATTTTGAATTTAATATGTCATATAGTTAATTTAAAAGTGATGATAATTAAATCTATTTTTGAAATATTCCTATATATTTATTGACCATTTGTTTAATGATAAATTTAAATAGCTAATTTTTATTTATCCATTTTACCTCTTATTATTATTATTATTAGATATTAATATTCACTTAAAAAATTTATAATCACTCAACACTACTATTTATCCACAATCTCCAAAATATATAAAAGTCCACCAAAAATTTAAGTCTTGGCAAATAATGTTTTTGAGTAGTAGTAGCTACATATAATGTTGAGAATAGGTGGGGTAAATATGGTATTTGGCTTAGTATTTAATTCAAAAGATATTACAAATAAAATTAATAAGCATATGAGATTTGATGAAGAGTGGTAAAAGCATCGAAAAGAAAGAAGGAATGATACAAATATTTAAAAAACCCGTTTCATTGATGTTAATGTATATTACTGTTTCTACTAAATAAATTTAAATTTTCTATGCAACTAACTAGTTTTAGTTTAAGCATAATTTTTGTTAATTAATTTCAAAATAATATAGTAATCATATTTAAGATATTCAACATTAACTGGGGAGTAAATATGATAGAAAAAGAGGATTTTATCAAATTTATTTAGGAATTCAAAAAAACATAAATAAATTACATTTTATATATTCTTAATTAACTATTTACTAAAATTATTAAATAATTTGTTGATGAAATCCAAAGCATCTATGATGCGATGCTAGAAGATTTATTTATTAATGAGGATTTGCTGTAAATTAATTTTTAAATAATTAAAAGCTTCAATGAATTCATAGAATTACAAAACTTAATCATCTTAAATCTACTTGATGATAATGAAATACTGCTTCATACTTATACAATTATTTATAAAAAATTATTGCTTGATCTTTAATGAAATGAATTTGCTAATGTAATTTAAATAAAAAAGTTATCTTCAAATATTTTAGAAAAAAAAATTAAATCTATAAAAAACTCCTAGAAATGTAAAAGATTATTTAAAATACATCTCATAATATTATGATTTAAGTTTTTTAATTTAATTAATATAAATAAATAAACATTATTTTCAAACAGCTATTATATAATTAATTATATTTTTTTGTGGTAAAAAATCTATATTTTATTTTTAGTGATTTATGTAGTTTTTGTTCTATCTGATATCTTCTTTTCATTTTTATGTTACAAACCTTAATTAAATTTTAGAACTAGAAAATTTTTATCATAATTAGTTAATTAATTTGTTTTCTTTTTTTAAATAATCCCGGATACAATTTTCATCATACACCTAAATTAAATACAATCAATCAATAAAAAACTAATTTTGCTTATTTTTCCTTTATTTTTAATTGAAGTATTTCAATAGAATTCTATTATTATATAAGTACAAAGATTTATAATTGTTAGTTATTTAAACAAAGCAAATAATATCTAGAAGAAGGTATTTAAGTTATTAAAACTGGAAAAATAATCACTAATTTAGTGTATTTGATTTTGATATGTTAGATGTAAATAAAAAAAGAGAAGGTTAGAGTAATTATAAATACATATTATAAAATATTAATTATTCATTGATAATCTATATAATTTGAATAGAATAAAGTAAAAATTATTAAAATAATTTTTTAAAGGTACATTTTTTATTTGATAGATAATATATTTTAGCGTTAATTAGTGAAAAATATTAAGCAATCATTATTTTTCTTAGTTTCTTTTGATTTAATTAATAAAACTAATCATATAGCTTTTAATAACATTTTTCTTCTATAAAATTTGTTTGAGTAGTATTCTTTGCTGTAAGAAGGCAAAGATTTTGTTATTTTCTAGTTTATCTTTCTAGGCTGTTTCAGATTGTATCTAAATCCACAGTTTATTGTTTCGTTCTCATCTTAAAATACCCTTTTTTCAAAATCATTATTGTTTAGTAGTAGATCATCACTGGAATCCTTTTCTTTTTCTGTTTCTTAGATGCTTTAGCTCATAGAATTACTTTTTTCAGCTAGAGTAGACTTCTCTATTGACTGAATGTTCTTATTCTTGCGCTTTGCAAGAGACTTCTTGCTGTAAAGTAATAATTCTCCTTTACAAAGCTTGCAACCACATACATTTTAACACGAATAGCACACCCAGCAGCCTTCTTTGTAAGAAGTATGATAAATAAATCCTTTGTCGAAATTTTCTTGAATGCATTTCTCACAAAAATAATTGCGACAACGAGTCTTCGTGCATTTAGCAAGATTTTAGACAGTCATTTAGCATAAGTGGCATTCAGTTTTCATTTTATTTTTTAATATCGAGAATTATAATTTAAATAATTTTTTGTCTTAATTTTAAATCTATTAATTAAATTACAAGTAATAATTTAACAAGACAGTTAAAATTTGTTTTTATTACTAATTCTTTTATTAATCTTATCTTATTTTCTTTTAAGCCCTTCTATGCCCTAAGTAGATGTTACAAGGCAGTAAAAAAGGTAAACATACAATAGATGTTTTTGCCCTTGTGAGATTACATAAAATTTTTATCACTCAAAAAAATTAATTACTTTCGCAATTTTATTTTTGTTGTATTAACTAAATTTTGGAATTTATTTCATTAATATATTAATTTACTTCTTTATCAAGTATATATCAATAATGTTTTTATTTACTTTCTTAGTAAATTTACTTTTTTTTCCCTTTTAATTTAACAAATTTCTACTGACTACATTACAATAAATAACTATTAAATTCTTGATAAATTTATTATTTTTTCTAAAAAATTTCTAATTTTTAAATTAAAAGAAATCCCATTATAACTGCTTAGATACATGCAAAAGCAATTTATAAACACCAAAGAAAATCATATTATTTTAATTTTTAAATATTCTTTTATTTTATCTTATTTATATCACCCTAATTTAAATATAAAGAATGTATATAAAAATTATATTTTTATTAATTACTGAAATCCATAAATAATATTTATTAGAAAGACCAAATAAAATATTAAAAATTTAGATATTTAATATTCGACTAATTTTTAAATTGGTGTTTGAAAAAATTAAAAGTAACTATTAAAATATATTAATAAGCTTTGACCAAAATAACAATACTAATAATAAAATTTTATTCAAATAAAAATACTTTGTTTCTTAATATAGATAGATGAAAATGAATTCAGTTTTAATTTGTTCTCACTAAATATTGTTTTTTTTTGTTCAATTTAGGATCAGCAAATTTTTGCAAATTCTAAGTTTTACATAAGTAGATCTAAGATAATATAGGGTAAGTAGCTCATATTTTATAATCTTAAAGAAATATAGATTCTGTCAATATTTTTGTTTTAATTTTGAGTATTTATTTACTTTTGTATTTAATAAAGCTGAAATAAAAACCAAAAATGTATTCAAGTTAAATTAAAACAAAGATTTAAGCTTAAAAAGTAAAAAGAAAAATGGAAGCATTAAATTAAAAAATCAATAATTATCATTCAAAAAAAAAAAAGAATAATTTAAAATCAAATTTAACAACATTTAAATATGGAATATTTGCATAAAATAATTATTAATTTTATCCATTTTTATGTATTTTTCTCAGAGCTTAATAGTGTATAGTAATAGGATAATTTTTGCATATCTCCATAGGGTTTATTTCATTGTCTTCACTTTTATATAAAATATTTGATTTTAAAATATATTTAAATAAAATAATAATAAAACTTTTCTAATTTTATTCAAACAAAGTATGAATTTATCTTAAAAATTATTTTAATATCTTACTCTTTATTTATTTTAAGAAAAGTTTTCTAGTTAAAAGCAAATAAATATTACGAATGTATTTATTTACCCTTTCTATATACATTATTAAGTAAATAAGTTATTTTAGAGGAAATCTTATTAAATTTATACCAGCTGCTGTTAGTTTTAATATAAATTATTATTAATGATCAATCAGTATCTAAATCTCTAAAGTGATCAAAATTATCAAAGTTTTACAATCTATATTCAATTTAAATTTAAATTTAGCATCTAATCTTAAAAAATCAATCTATTATTACAATCTATTTTAGTTAGATTAACATCATTAGTAATCATTAAATAAATATTTTTACTCTCTAAAAGCATTATTTAATTCATTTATAAACTTCTATTCAAGACATTTAAAGTAATTATTTACATCCTATAGTATAATTTGATATTAAATTAATAAAAATATATTTAAAAATATTACCAGCTATTTAAGTTAATAAATAATCTTATTCTTTCTTTACTTTTCAAACTTCAAAAATTACCAACTATATTTAAAATTTTTAATAATTTGAGTCTTGTCAAAACTAAATAATCCAAATGAATTACTAGCTATTTTACATAATTAGATTAAAACAATGTCCTCCAAGTAATAAATATTAATTCTTACTCCCTATTTTATAGATAAATTCATTTTATGTATTTAAATGATCACTTTTTATTTATAATTTGTCAAGGCAATAAATAAAATGATAGATAATTACCCTCTAAATTAAATTGAGTAATCATTAATTATTTCATCATTTTATTTCAAAGATAGGAAAGTTTGAAAAAATATTTTGCTTTTATAAATATTCTTACTCTCTATTTATAATATTTGTTCTCAAAAAAATATTTTATTTAAGCATATTAATTACGATCTATTTTTAGTTAAAAAATAATTTAATATTTTTAATAAATTATAAAAAAATAATTTTACGTGCTTTTTTAGATATAAAATTCGAATCAATTTAATATTTAGATTACAAAGCTAAGAGGAATTACTAAATGCTAATTAATTAATAAATTTATTTAGTTTAGCATTTTAATTTAAAATTTTACTTTCTATTTAAAGAATATTATTTTTTAGTCATATATAATTGTTCTAACAAAATATCACCCTCTTTTTTAAAATAAAATGTTGTTTTTTAAAATTAAATTTATAAAATAAATAAATAAGTTACATCCTATTTTAAAAATAATATTAATTTTGAAAGCTCAATTATATTAGATTTTATTAATCAATTTAATCATTATTTACTATTGGCTTCATTTTTATTAAAAATTGCTTTATTGATGTCTCTTTTCAATCATTTTACTTCCTATTGATAAAATTAATATTTAATATCCATTAAAAAAATACCTCAATTTCTTGATAATTTGTATTTTGAGTGTCAAAAGTATTATAGTTTTTCTAAAAACTTTTGTAGTTTTTGATTATTTAACACTTCTGGATATAGAGTAAAAAATTATCGAGGAATTAAGGTATTAGGAATTTATAAATTTTACTAGCTATTGTTTAATTAAATAATCATAAGTTCATAGTGATACAATATGATAGGTAAATGTACTTTCTATTATTAAATTGAGTTAATTAGATATTCCTTTCTGGATAAAAATAAATAAATCGAATTACTCCTTGCTAAAGATTTTGATTTAAATTTTATTTCTCATATTTGAATGTTTGTTTATTAAAGTCTTACGAGCTTTTTGACAAAAAAATTAAGCATTTAGATGAAATCTCAAATTTTACTATCTATTTTAATGAATTTATTAGTAAGATATTTATTCTAAAACTGTAAAAATTATCAAATTATATTACAATCTATTAGGAATGTTAATCAAATTTATTAATATTCATTAGATAATTATCATTTTTTACGGTCTGTTTTCAATACAAATGTCTATTCTAATTTTTTATCTTATATTTAAAAAAATCCTACATCCTGTTTTTTATTTTTAATATTTAGATAATTTAGCTCCTACCGTCTGAAATCAAATTTATTTTATTTACTGTCTAATTAATTTTATCATAATTATAGGTAAATATTCAAGGTATTTAATAAACAATTTACTCTCTATTTTGTTTAAGAAAAAAATCAAATTTATTCATTCATATTTTAAAACGTCTAAACTATTACTCATGCCTTTATTTAAAATTAGTTTCATTAAAATCCAAAAAATACAACCCAAATTGATTACATCCTATATTTTTTAAAGTTAAATAATCTTAATTTAGTTAAAATTATAAAATTTATTACCATCTATTTAATTAAATCAACTTTTTATCTCAACTTCAAAGTAAAAATTTTACTATCTTTTCAGAAATTTTAATGGAATTAGTTATTTTCTTTTAATCAAAATTTTACTTTCTTTTAAAAATATTTTTAGTGTAAATATTTTCACTTAAAACATTAAAAAATTATCTTTACATTCTAATTATTATTGATATTTCTGTAATATATCTTTTTAAATTCAAATATATCTTACATTCTATTTCAAATAAAAGTTATTATGAGAATATTAGTGAGAGTTAAGAAGTCAGTTTACCCTCTAGATATTATTAAAGTTAGTTTTTTTCTCAAGTCTGATTTAAATAATTTACATCCTAATTTTAAAATTTGAGTTAATTTAACCTTGAAACTTTTGAAATATTTTACACTCTGTTTTTGAGAAAATATTTTAGAAATCTCTTTGACTTAAAATAATTCATATGATTACGCCCTAAAAAGGAATTAAAGTTAACTCATAATTTCTAAATAAAGATTATCAATAAATTACATCCTAATTAGTAAAATAAATAATTAATTAAAAAATTTATATTGAAATAAAATTTAAATAATACTCCCTTTTTGTTACAAAAAATTGATCTTTATCTTTCATTTGACTTATTTTGAATATTACATGCTTTAATTTAAAAAATATCTAAGTGTCTTCTCATTCAATTATTTTATGTATAAACGTTACTCTCTATTTAAATATTTTATTAATTTATTAATGTGTTTTTCTCATTTAATTCTTCAATATTTTACATGCTAAATCTATAATAAATGTATTTTTTATCTTCTTATCGAAATATACTTTAGAATATTACACTCTATTATTAAATATTAAGTAAATTCTTTCAGTTAATTAAATAAGCAATATTAATTACAAACTATTTTGGATGTAAAATTGTTTGTTGATTTTCATATTTTAGCACATCAAAAATTAATTTACTATCTATTTTATAATAATAAATTATTAATTTATTTTAAATATAAAATAAATCAAAATAATTTAAAATTAACTAATTACTCTCTATTTTAAGAATAAAAGGATTTATCTACTAATAAAAATGATTTAAGAGTCATACTTCCTATAAGTAATATCAAATTTAAGTGAGAACTTTCTAATGAGATAAGTGAAGTTACACTCTGTTTTCAATATTAAGTTTTAATTTGTAATACTTTCTTTAAATTTATCAAAAATATTACATGCTTTTTTAGAACATTATTCAGGGTTTCAAAAATCTCTTTCAAAAATTTTACTATCTGTTGTTAAATTTTTATTTGAATTTATCAAATTTCAATGAAATGAGTTACTATCTTAATTTTTAGTAAAGTTTTATTTAAATATCACCAGATTCAACTCAGAAATGAAAGAAATACCCATAACTAAAATTAATAATTAACCAAAATAAGCATTTTCTTCTTATAAAAATTGTTTATATTTTTATTACTCACTAATTTTTAATTAAAAAATATTAAAATCAATCTTAATTCATCTCATTAGTAAGATTACAAGCTATTTTGAAATAAAGTCATTTATTTAGAGTTTTTCTTCATAAATATTATATTACGTGCTATTTAATAATCGAAAATTATTTAAGCATTTTCTCAAGATAAAATGAATAGAAAATAAAAATTACCCCCTATTTCAAATAATGATTATCTCTAATTAGAATAGAAGTGTTATTTACGCTCTGTTAATTATTTTAAATTTAATTCAGACTTTTAAAAGGACATCAAAAATGTGTATTACTTCCTTTATAGAAAAATCAATTATATAAATCAGCTTCTTAGAATAATAAAATATATTTACTTGCTACATTTAGGATAAAATTTTATTCAATATATTTATTTAATATGAAAAAATAATCTCAAAAATTACACTCTATTATTAATTATTATATAAAAAATGAGAGTCTGCATCTTTCTTAATTTTTAATTGATCCAAAAAATTACATTCTATTTATTTATTTAAAAATTGTTTATTCATATATTAATAATTTTAAATTTACCCCCTTATTAGAAAATAAAATTGATTCTAGCTGCTCTCGTGACTAATAAATATGCTTACTTACTATTTTAACAACAAATAGAAATGTCAGAATAGATTTATTCAAATCAAACTTTGAAATATTACATGCTATTAATTTAATAAAGGAAATTCAAAAACTTCTTAATAAATATTTGCTAAGTTTAAATACATGCTATTGAAATAATATTTTATAAATGAATCACTCATCTTTTAACAATCAAAGACTTTTACTTGCTATATTTTAAATAAAAACATGTTTAATTTTTTGTTGAGAGTTAACAATAATTTTTTAAATTTAATTGATAATAAACAACCTGAAGCTGATTCAGATAAAATTAGTTATCAATAAAATTTAAATAAATAAATTTATAAATTTTACTTTCTATTTTTTAAATTTTTGAATAAAAATTGTTCTGAAAAGTTATTTGATCAACTAATTTGATTTCTAAGATGAATAAATCAATATTTTACTATTTTGGTTTTTATTGTAAATGTTCAATAAACTTATCTTTTTATTTGATCTCTTTATTGAACTAATTATTTAAATTTTCAAACTTTTAACTCATTTCTTCATAATTTTGCTTTAGATTGAAATTTATTTCATCCTTTTTTCCTATTTATTTAGTTAATTATTCTTGAATTTGTAAATATGCTTCTATGCTTGCTTTATGCTTGATCTATTATTCTGACATTTATTTGTCCTTTTCTTATAGCTTTATCTCATAAAATTACTTTAATCCATTTAACTCTCTCTCCTATTTTAATACTAAATCTTGTATAAATTACTTTTATTTCTCAATTTCTAAATCTTTCTAATCAATCTATTATTTCTAATTTGTAATAATATTTTAACTAAATTATAAGTATTTTAATTTGTTGATTAGCTCCGCATTCGAATTTTTTAATTCTGCTATTATTTATTCCTAATTTTAATAAAATTATATAAAAAAATAATTTAGTAAAAGATAAGAAGCAAACATATTTTTGTTTCTGGTCCTGCTATTGTAAGATGATCTATTAGACTAAACTTTTTTCATTTTTACTGTATAAAAAAATTGAATTAAGCATTTTAAGTTTAAATTTTTACATAATTGGGTAAAATTGGCCATTTTGATATTAAACAAATTCAATATCTTTTTAGATACTGCTAATTAATTCCTAATTTGTTCCTAAATAGTCATCCATGAGTTCGATAAATCTATGACCTTGCTAAAATTCAAATGTAAAAATACCATTTAAAATAATTAAAACTTCTTTTATCGATAACCTATCATCTGGATTGAATTTGGTTAATCCATCAATAATTGTTTTAAACTCCTTTTGATAAATAAATTTTTTCATTTCATCATCATACTTTAATGGTTCATGCTTTTTAAGTAATAATTAAGGATTGAATCCTTAAACCAAAACATAAATTAGAATTCCTAAACATAATTTTGTCAATATTAAGTGACGAATAACTCTACTAAGTATTTTACCTAAAGAAAACGCTTCACTCTATTATTATGAAATAATATTATGTTTCAATACTTAAATATTACATTTAAAATGTTTGGAATTTACTTTTGCAGTTGGTTTTTTGTCAACAACGATATTTTATTTTTTGTACTCGTTTTCATATAAATTAAATTTTGGATCATTAAAACATTCTGGAGCTTAATGCAATATATTTCCAACCTTTAAATAAATAAATAAATAAATAAAATGAATGGATGTATAAAGGGTGGTAATTAATTTGTAGTTATCTATGTATTAAATAGAATAAATACATATTCTTAGAACGTATGCCCATAAGTTTTCTACAGCTAATCTGCTAAACCTAAATCAGCTATTTATTTATTGTTTAGAAAATAAAATAAAATTTAAATTATTGTTAAATCATATAAAATTAACAGATTATGGCATTTCCATTATAGTCAATCAAAATATTCTCCAATTTGATATCATTCACCAGGCATTTTTGAGAGTGTATAAATAGTAGACCCTCCGTTATATCTCTAGCATATTTGATTGCAGAAATTTCATTCAGTCTTCCATTCTAAGTCTTTTTTATAATATCAGCAAGTGTTCCTATTAATTAATTAATAGCCAGTTAAAATATTGTATATTATAAGCTTTTAGTTACCTTAACACTCATTAAATACGAGATAGATTGTATCTTTTCCTTCTAAATAGCCAAAAAAGTTGATAACGTAAGGTGATCCTTTGCATTTTCTAAGCATGTCTATTTCATTTTTTGCTTAATTTTAGACATCTTTTTTAATATTTCCTAAAGAGTCTCTAATAATGATTCCTTTGATGGCATATCTTCTGTTATTCGCCTATTATTTTCCAAGTATGACGAAACCTTGCGCTCCCTTTCCTAAATATCTAAAATCAACATATCCTTTTTCAGATAATTCATTCTTCATCATGTTGTAAATCATCTCATTTTCTTTTTCTAATGGAGGTTCTTCAATATCTGAAACTATTTATTGTATTTAAATGGTAATATAAATAACATATGAATATTTTAAAATGCAATTCAATCATATTTAGTTTGGATTAACCCTGAATTTAAAAAAATCATCCTTTATGAATGTATTGGTTAAAAAGCTAATTAAGATATATTTGATTGCTACTTACATATCGTTTCTGGCTTATTAAGAGTCTGAATACCTTTGTTCTAATAAATCTGATGGATTTTCTATCTATTTTAAATGTGCGAAACTAGTTTTTATTTTATATTGTCTTGCACTTCTGAAATTTAATTTAGTTATTCCATTTTATGTCTTTGAACTTTTTGTCTTAACTTATTAATCTGTTTTGTTGATTATTAATTATTGATCAAATCACTTAATTTTTTTGTATTTATTAATTGTTTTTGGTGAATCTATAAATATACTAATAAAGTTAACATTAGAATATTTAAAGTAAGCAATATCTTTACAATATATAAATTGATTTGATAAAATGAATGATGTAAAATTCTTTTCTAGATACTTTTCTTTTAAGAAAATTACAAATAAGAGCAAAGTGTTGATTACCTTACATTTAGAAGGATAATAAGTATTATATGCAAACCTCTTCAAACATGATCACAGTTAATAGCACTTTAATAATCATTTGATGAAAATTAGAATATTTTAATAATTATTTTTTTAAATATGTTTAATAACCCTATTTCATAAAAATCTTAAAAAATTTAAAAAGATAGTGTTATTTCGAAAATTATACTTTTTTCATTTGTTTTGTTTAAATTTACTTAGATAAAGAAAAATTGTTAAATTATTATTAATATAAAAAAAATATTTTTAAAAGTAATTAAATAAAATCAAGCAATTTAATAACCGCTTCTTTATTAAATTAAAACCCTATTTATACAATGAATCTTATTTATTGCAAAAATAGTCTATTTTATCGTGATCTATAAACTATATGACTTATACTTTAATTTTTTACCGTTTTTTGATAATTTCTGAGCTTTAAATATTTTCAGTATCAAATTTGCTTAAAAGTAAACAAAAGCATAAACTGCCGATTTGTTCCCTTATCATTAAGAGAATTATAATATTTCTTTTTGCATTTTTTATTGTTATAGATACATTTTATAATTTTAAAATAGATTTAATACGAATATTAAAGGCTTTATTTAAATTTAAACGAAAATTTAAAGTAGAATAAAATACTTTAATAAATTACAAAACATATACAAATAATAATTAATACACTTCCCCTTTATTAAATTAGCATGAATCAAAATAGAAAAAAATAAATAATAAAAATGTGTTTTTTAAAATCTATTATTTATAAATAACTTAATTAATATTAATAATATCCAAATTGTTAGTAGTAACAAAAAGTTAAGCCCCGTCAACCGTAAGGAATATCTTACAAAATTTAATTAGATTAGTCTAAAAAAAATGTCAAACTAAATGCAATAATAAACTATTTAGCTAAAAAAACTTGCCTCTAGAATTTCAAAAAGTTTCTCTAATGGCTGCCCAATCAACAGACTTACATTGGAAAAATTCTTTCAGTTGATGAGCTAATAATAGCCTTAGTTTTAAGATTTTGAGTATTTAAATGATGGAGGGTAATCACTTGTGCTAAAAGCAAAGAATATTTATCAGTAGAGATCATCTGTTCTTAAAATTATAGATAGCTCAAACAAAAAGTAATAAATGTCAACTGATTCTATGAAAAATGAGTTTGAATTACTCAAAAAAGTGAGTTACAGCAAGCATGTAGTCCAAGTATATGACTGTATTTATGTATATGATGAAGATTATGACTATCTCAAAAATGACAAAAACGCAGTTTACTAAAACTAATAAGAAGTTATTTTCTTAGTAATTGAAATGGAAGCTGGTGAAGGTAATATAACTTATTTTAAATTTATTTTAGCCCATTTTATAGGCATAAATATGCTAATTTACTAGCTTTAATTTTCATTTTTTATAAATATCATAAATTGACTATTTTTTATTAACTAATTAAAATATCCTTTAAATTCAAATTTAATTCATTTAGTAAATTCTAGTTTTCTTCATTTATCAATTAATTGAATTGAAGTAATTAAGAGGCAAAATAGATATGCATTAACTAATAATCCCACTTTAATATAAAAAAAACAAAAATATCTTTCTTTTTTAAATATATGACTTTAGAAAAACCTTTTTTATTTGTTTTAAAAATTAAATACCTTCTAATAACTAATATTTTTTATGGCTATTTTGCTTTCAAGATTTAAAGAGAACTAAAAAATTTAGTTGATTAAAATTAAAATCTTTGAATTCTATTTTTGAATAAATTTTTTAACTATTTCAAATAAATTATTTTTAAAGAATCTAATGTATATCATCTTTCATTAAATAGCAAGTTTTTTTATGAAATCGTTGTTAAAAATAAATGAATATGATTTATTTTTTCTTTTTACAGAAGAAATATTAAATTAAAAGAATTTAAATATCTTATCATTGGTAAATAAATATTTATTTTTTTCTTAAAAGTCACTTAAAATATAAAAAAATACAGTATTTTTAACAATAAATTGAAAATTAATAAAAATAAAAATAAATAAATTTATTTTTTAGATTGTTAATTAAATAGAATTTATTTATGCAATTTTTATAAATACATCTGTATTAAGTAATTTTACTATCTCATTTAATGCTATTTTTTTTATAACCTTAACTTGAAATATAATTATATAATTAGTTATTTAAATAGATAATCTTATTAAAATTTAGCTATAATTATTATTTTTTAATTAAAGGAAACCTAAAAAATCTATTTTAATTCTTAATTGAAAACAACTTATCAAACAACCAAAGATTAAAAGAACATATTGCAATCTAAATGCTTGACGGTTTGAATGCTTTACATAGCTTAGATATTTTACACAGAGACATTAAACCTTAAAATTTCTTATTTTTCAAATAAGATAACTAACAATTCTAAGTTAAGCTTTGTAAATTTCAAAATATTATTTATTTTTTTATGAAAGTAAAACTTCAACAAAATAAATTAATGAAAAGGTGATCTAGGATTTGCATCTCTTTTATCTCTTAATTAGAGCTTCATTTCAGCTGTAATTTAACTAATAAATATAAATATTTTTATGAAAAATTAATAATAACTTAAAGAAAGGAACTGAATTCTATATGGCACCAGAATTAGAATATGGCGAATTCAGAATTTAAGTAAAATTTAAATCTATTATATATTATTTTGGTGTTATAATTTTATTTTAATTATAAAGTCTGACATTTTTTCAATAGGATTGATACTTTTATAACTAGATAATTTGACTCTCTATGAAAAAAATTGGATAAATAATATCGAATTGATTTCAATTTATAAAGGGCACTACCTTTGGAAAAAAAAGGATTTAAATAGAAACACAAATTTATACAAAATCATTGAAATTTGTCTAAAAAAAGACTATAATTAAAGATAAAGTGTAACTCAACTATTAGAAATGCTCATAGAAATGCATTAAGAACAATTACCGTTCTAAATTTACTCTATTAAATTCTTAGAGGTAAAATCTTAAATAATATTACCAGTATTTTTTATTTCAATTTTACTCAAAAGAATAAAAACTAAAATTTTAATTTTTTATACATTTTAGATATTAGTTTATTTAAAAATATTCATTTAATTAATCGAAAAAAGGCTAAATTTTTTTATTTAAAATTTATTATATCGTATTAAATTAATATATTATAAAATACCATCAATCCTCAAAAATTAAGACTTCTTTATATTAAGGCCTTTTAGAAAAAATTTGAGAGTTATACGTATCCCTATCTAATGTAGGTATTTTTATTTAAATAAAACCTAATAGATAAAACACAGTATTTATTATTAAAAATTGATTTAAAACATTATTAATTTAATTTTATACTTGTATGATTTGTTACAAAATAGATATTAAAAAATATTATCTATCAAATAGAATTAGATTGAATTGCAAGTTGAATATATGATAGAATTATATAATTCATAAGTTAAAGAAGAATCCAACAAATTTAAATTTAAGAAAAAAAATTTAATAATCTTGATATCTCAATTATATAAAAAAGAGCAATATAATCGTAGCTTTTAAATTATTGGATTTGGAGCTTAGGGATTCATATTAGCTACAAAGAATAAGCATACCTAAAAGGATATTGCCCTAAAAATTTAAAAAGTTAAAAATGAAGAATTAATTAAAAATGAAATCCATATCATGGAAATAGCATAAATGCCTTTAATTACTGAATTTTATTCTTACTACTATTTGCAAGCTTAAAATAAACGTTATGTTGTTTATGAGCTAGAAAAATGCACTTGTAAAATTGAAATTTAAAATTTGTATATTTAATTTTATAATTTTGTCTTATTAATTACTTTTCAATTTTTAAAAATATAAACTCACTTTAATTTTGTAAAATATATACTATAATAATGTAATATAATTAAAAAAGGTTCTTTATCGAATTATTTAGACAAATAAAAAAAGGAAAAAGAAATTAGCGAAGAGAAAAAAATGTTAATTTCATGCTAAATAATAAGTGCTGTTAACTATTTGCATACTTTAGATATCATCCATAATGACCTTAAACCAGATAATTTTTTAATATTAGAAAAAGATAATTAAATTCAAGTCAAGTTGAGTAATTTCAATATATATTTTTTAAAGTTAAAATAAATTATAAACTTAGGTGATTTTGGATGTGCTATTATACTAAATAATTAAGATTTCATAGAAACAGAAGATGTATGCTATTGAAAAAGAAATTTATTTTATTATTAAATTAATCATATAAAAGAATTTAGGAACAATTATGTATTGGGCTCCAGAAACTTATCATGCTATTAATAATAAAAAAATTTATTCTAAAAAGGTTTAAATTAAATTCAATACATTTTTGTTTTTCAATATTTTATAAAATAAAAGACTGACATTTTCTCAGTTGGTCTAGTCTTAACTTAAGTTGATAACTATCTCGCTTTTAACTAAGACTTATTAATCTATCCTTAATCATATTGTAATATGATAAAATCTGAATTCACCATACCTTTTGATCCTCAAACTGAATATGGTTAGAAAGAAAAACTAAACAGAAAATCAAAGATTTATGAATTGATTAAGGACTTCTTAGTTTATTAGTAAAAAAATAGAAAAGATTTGTTGTATCATATAAAATAAAATCGATAAAATTGTTTACTTTTTTCAAAACAAACATTGAAAATTATGAAAATGGCTGAAATTTAAAAGTAAAATATAACAGACCTTACAGCAATAGATTTTGATTTTAGGTAATATTTTAAAACTTCAAAACCATCAAATGATAATTATTTTTTATAGTTTTGGAAATATTTGATATTGATAAATTTAGATTTAATATTATTTTATATTTTTTAAACTCATTAAACATTGTTAAAATATAAATTTAAAATTTCAAAGTAATTTAGCTGAAAAAATTTTTTAGAAAAAATTTAATTACAGAGATTATTAAAAAAGGACAAGACGGACTACTTAACAGCTCTATGATAGATTATTATAAAAAAAAAAAATTTTCTATTAGCTATATTTTATTTTATTTTTAAATTGATTTAATACATTAAGCTTTTAATTTAGTTATTAGCTAATTAAGCCAGTTTGCCATTTATTAACTTGATTTTTACTTATTTAATTACTAAAAAATAAAAATTAACGAATTTTTACTTACTCATCACAGGACAACTAAATACTAACGATATCTAACTTTTTATTAAGATATATTTCTTCTCCATATTTATTTATATTCAATATTTATTCTTATATTTATAGTCAAAAAAGTTTTGGTGATTCAGATGCAGAAGATTTAGGCGTAGGAATAGGCTAGTGCATAAATATCACAACTTTGAAGCTCAAACTCTCGTAAAAACTTAATTTTTTTATTGATAAACTAATAATTGTTTTGTTGGTTGAATTAAAATTTTGACTTAGTTATTAGCTAATTACTCCAGCCTATTATTTACTTATATACTTTCTAGCCAAATAAAAATAACCAATTTCTTTAAGCGCTCATCACAAAACAACTAAAATACTAACAAAAGCCATCTTTTTTTACCAACTATTTCCCCTCCTTATATATATAATTCATTATTTATTTTTATATTTAAAGTCAAAATCAAATTGGTGATGCAGGTGCAAAATGTTTAGGCACAGAAATATCCTATTGCAAAAATATCACAACTTTGAAGCTTGACTTAGGGTAAAACCTTAATTTATTAATTGATAAACTAATAATTGATAATTGATTATTTTGCTGATTAAATTAAGCTATTTATTTAGTTATTAGATAATTAAGTCATCTTGTTATTTACTTATTTACTTACTAGCCTAATAAAAATTAATTAATTTTTTTACTTACTCATTACAATATAATTAAAATACTAATTATTTCTCCTCAATATTTATTTAATTAATTATTTATTGTTATATTTAAAGTCGCAATCAAATCGGTGATGCAGGTGTAAAAGATTTAGGCATAGGAATAGCTTAGTGCAAAAATATCACAACTTTGACACTTGACTTAGTGTAAAAACTTAATTTATTAATTGATAAACTAATAATTGAGAATTTATTATTTTTCTGATTATTTATAGTAAAATAATAAGTCTTTCCCGAAAAAAGTTTTAAAAATTAACCAACTTTTTTTTTAATTTCCTTCATGATGATAAAAAAAGTTGGCGAATTTTTATGTTTTTTCGGGAGAGACTTATTTTACTATATATCTGATTGAATTAAGCTTTTAACTTAGTTATTAGCTAATTAAGCCAGTTTATTATTTACTAACTTGGTTATTTACTTATTTAATTACTAAACAAATAAAAATTAACGAATTTTTTACTTACTCTTCGCTGCTCAACTAAAATACAAATGGAAGCCATTTTTTAATTATCTATTTCTCCTTTATATTTATTTTATTTCATTATTTATTCTTATATTTAAAGTCAAAATTATTTTGGTGATGAAGGTGTAAAAAGTTTAGGTACAGTAATAGCCTAGTACAAAAATATCACAACTTTAAAGCTCAAACTTTTGTAAAAAATTAATTTATTGATTGATAAACTAATTATTGAAAATTGATTGTTTAGCTGATTGAATCAAGATATTGACTTAGTTATATGCTAATTAAGCCAGCTTGTAGTTTACTTATGTACTTACTAGCCAAATAAAAATTAAAAAATATCTTTACTTACACGTCACTGCACAACTAAAATACTAATTAAATCCATCTTTTTTACTAACTATTTCTCATCCATATTTATTTAATTCATTATTTATTCTTATATTTAAAGTGAAAATCAAATTGGTGATGAATGTGTAAAAGATTTAGGTACAGGTATAGCCAAGTGCAAAAATATCACAACTTTGATGCTTGACTTAAGGTAAAAATCTAATTTATTGATTGATAAACTAGTAATTGAGAATTTTTATTTTTGCTGAATGAATTAAGATTTTGGCTTAGTTATTACTTACTTCTTGCTAAATAAAAATTAAAGAATTTCTTAACTTACTCATCACAAAGCCATCTTTTTTTACCAACTATTTCTCCTCCTTATTTATATATTTCAATATTTATTCTAATATTTAAAGTCAAAATCAAATTGGTGATGCAGGTGCAAAAGATTTAGGCACAGGAATAGCCTAGTGCCAAAATATTACAACTTTGACGCTCTACCTTAAGTAAAAACATAGTTTATTAATTGATAAATTGATTAATTTTGCTGATTGAATACAGCTTTTTGACTTATTAATTATCTAATTAAGTCAGCTTATTATATACTTATTTACTTGCTAGCCAAATAAAAATTACCAATTTCTTTACATACTCATCACTGCACAACTAAGATACTAAACTAACTAAAACCATCTTTTTTTATCATTCCTTCTCCTCCATATTTATTTAATATAATATTTATTCTTATATTTATAGTCAAAATTATTTTGGTGATGCAGGTGCAAAAGGTTTAGGCACAGGAATAGCCTAGTTCAAAAATATTACAATTTTGAGGCTCAATTTATGGTAAAAGCTTAATTTATTGATTGATAAACTAATAATTGAGAATTTATAAATTTACTGATTGAACTAAGCTTTTTACTTAGTTATTAGCTAATTAAACCAGAGTGTTATTTACTAACTTGCTTATTTACGTTTTTAATTACAAGTCAAATAAAAATTAACAAATTTTTTTACTTACTTAACACAGCACAACTAAAATACTAACAAAAACCATCATTTTTTAGCATCTATTCCTCCTCCATATTTATTTAATTCATTATTTATTCTTATATTGAAAGTCACAATTAAATTGGTAATGCAGGTGCAAAAGATTTAGGCACAAAAATAGCTTAGTGCAAAAATATCACAACTTTGACGCTTAAATTAGGGTAAAAACATAATTTATTTATTTATAAACTAACAATCGAGGATTAATTATTTTGCTAATTTATAAGCGATCTTGTAATTTACTAACTCGATTATTTACTTATTTACTTACCAACCAAATAAAATAATTAATTTCTTTACTTGTTCATCACAAAAGAATTAAAATATTAATGAAAACAATCATTTTGCTAATATCTATTATTTAATTCATTATTTATTCTTATATTGAAAGTGATAATCAAATAAGTGATTCAGGCGCAAAAGATTTAGGCACAGGAATAGCTTAGTTCAAAAATATCACAACTTTGACTCTTGACTTACAGTAAAAATTTAATTTGTTGATTGATAAACTAATAATTGAGAATTGATTATTTTCCTGATTAAATTAAGCTTTTGGCTTAGTTATTAGCTAATTTAGCCAGATTTTTACTTACAAAATTGCTTATTTACTTCCTAGCCAAATAAAAATAAACGACTTTACTTACTCATCGCGCACAACTAAAATACTAATGAAAGCTTTCTTTTTTAAAATATCTATTTCTCCTCCATATTTATTTAATTCATTATGTATTCTTATATTGAAAGTGACAATCAAATTGGTGATGCAGGTGCAAAAGATTTAGGCATTAAAATAGCCTAGTGCAAAAATATCACAACTTTGAAGTTTGATTTAGGGTAAAAGAATAATTTATTAATTTATTAACTAATAATAGAGAATTTATTATTTTGCTAATTTATTAGCCATCTTTTAATTTACTAAATTGATTATTTACTGACCAACCAAATAAAAATTAACCAATTTCTTTACTTACTCATCACAACAGAACTAAAATACTAACAAAAGCCATCTTTTTTAAAAAATATTTTTCTCATCATATTTATTTATTTAATCAATTGTTTATTCTTAAATTGTAAGCGAAAATAAAATTGGTGCATAGGGTGCAAAAGATTTAGGCATAGGAATAGCCTAGTACAAAAATATCACAACTTTGACACTTTACTTTAAGTAAAAACCTAATTTTTTGATTGATAAATTCATAATTGAGAATTTATAATTTAACTAATTTGTGTTAGTTACTAGCTAATTAAGCCAGCTTATTATTTACTTATTTGCTTACTAGCCAAATAAAAACCAACCAATTTCTTTACTTACTCAAGCCTTCTATTTTTTTACCAGCTATTTCTCATCCATACTTATTTAATTAATTGTTTATTCTTATATTTAAAGTTGCAATCGAATAAGTGATGTAGGTGCAAAAGATTTAGGCATAGGAATAGCCTAGTGCAAAAATATAACAAATTTGTCCCTCTACCTTAAGTAAAACTTAATTATTATCTAATTAAGCCAGCTTATGATTTACTAACTAGTTGATTTACTTATTTACTTACAAGCAAAATAAAAATTAACTAATTTCTATTTCTCTTAAATATTTATTTAATTGATTATATATTCTATAATTTAAAGATAAAATAAAATTGGTTATGTTGGTGCAAAAGATTTAGGCACAGGAATAGCCTAGTGTAAAAATATTACAACTTTGACTCTTGACTTACGGTAAAAACTTAATTTGCTGATTGATAAACTAATTATTGAGAATTGATTATTTTGCAGATCAAATTAAGCTTTTGACTTAGTTATTAACTAATTTAACCTGCTTTAAATTTACTAACTTTTTGATTTAATTATTTGCTTACTAACCAAATACATATTCATCACAAAGGATCATCATACAAATTTTTAATAAAATATAGGACAATTTACAAATATTATATTTTCTATTTCTTATAAATTTTTTATTATTTTTGGTATTTATTAATAGCTCAATAATTTAATATTTATTTGAATTTAATTTTTTTAAATCATAAATTTATTAATAATTAAATAGTATAAATAGTTCTAAAATTTAAGAATTAAAAAATTTGATTAAAGGATAATTAAGTATTAAACATGCAAAAGTAATTAATAAATAATACACTTATAAAAATTTTATTTTTTAAAAATATTTTATTTATTAATCAGGTTGAAATTTAATGAGTAACAAGGTAAAGAAAGTTAAAATAGTACTAGTTTCTTAAAATACAAATATAACTTAAAATAAAAAATAAAGTTTATTTTGATTTAATAAATATTTTTAATTGTATTAATTAAATTACATTTAATGTTAATGATGATTTTTATTAATAGTTTATTTTTTAATATGGTTAAAAATTATTTTAATTAAAATAAGTTTTTGATAGCCTTTAAATAATTCAAAGATTTTATTTAATTTGTTTTATTAAAAACAATCATATATTTAAATTATAAGTATTATTTTTAGTTTGAAAAAATAAAAAATTAAATAAATTAATTTATTTTTTATAGAAAATATTTTTTAGTATATCAATTCTATCTATCTTTATTACATGTTTTATATAATAAATTTATCTATATTGATTGCTTCTTTCTTTCACAAATTTAAAATATAAATTTTAGCATCACAATATTTATATAAATTCTTTTAGTAGAATTTATATTTATATTTCGTATAAAAATATAGTCTGTAAGGTTATGGCTTGAAATAAATACATCTTCTATATGTTTATCATAATTTAATAGCTTTAACAACTAATCTTTTAGCCTTAAGGCAATTGCTCAATATTTTTATTTTGTGTGATTCATTAATTTTATAGGTACTATCAATAGATATTAGAGATAATTAAAAAATAATCAGAATAAATATTTTAATTATTTAATGAATAAAATAAAACTAAAAAATAAAAAATATTTAAATTAAATTTTTGATGAATCATATTTTTATATATATTTTTTTGGATTTTTATCTTAATGAAAAATTAATATCAAAATAAAAATGTAAATAAGTCAAGTAAAATGACTATTTTTGTTTAAATTAATTTTGATATTAAAAAACACCACTATCCAAAATAATAAGCTACTTTTACTAGAGGTAAAGTGTCAAGTTTAAGAGATTAGTGCGAAGAAATATTAGTTAGTTAGTTTGTAGAAAAATTAAAAAAAATATGAATTATTAATAAAGAAATAAACTAGTAAATCATTTAAGCAAAGGTTGAAAATGAAAAAATAACTTAAATTAAAAAAACATAATCAAAGTCAAAAAGTAGATAAATCAAGTAAAAATAAGATTATTTTTGTTTTTATTCATTTTGATATTAAATATATCACAATCCAAAAAAAATAAGCTGTTTTTACATTAAAT